>CAUYQV010181196.1:0-33386 GCA_963574575.1 Galagoides demidoff
TTTTTTTTGAGACAGAGCCTCAAGCTATCCTCCTGGGTAGAGTGCTATGGCATCACAGCTCACAGCAACCTCCAACTCCTGGGCTCAAGAGAGTCTCCTGCCTCCGCCTCCCAAGTAGCTGGGGCCACAGGCGCCCGCCACAACGCCCGGCCATTTTTTGGTTGCAGTCATCATTGTTGTTTGGCGGGCCCGGGCTGGGGATTCGAACCTGCCACCTTAGGTGTACGTGGCTGGCGCCTTAGCCGATTGAGCCACAGGTGCCGAGCCGAGTTTCCATACTTATTGCAGTCTTTATTAGCAGTTCTGGGACAAGTCTATAGATCACACTTTGAGTAGCTTTGCTTTAAATCCTAAACCACAGTCTGTTTTGGAAAGTGGACATGAAGTAATTTTGAAATCAAAGAAGCTGAGTATTATAGAGAAGTTATGATCATGAGAATGAATGAGAATAACATATTATTGGCTAAATAATCATACAAGTATTTTTTTCCAAAGGGACACATGTAATTTTGCATTGTACAATTTGTCACATAATAAGGTGCTTTTCAAGTTAGGATTTTATTATTTTCCTTAAAATTGGTATAATTTTTGTTTTTGTTTTCTTTCTGCTATCCAATGATTACTTATTGAAAACTGCTAACTACTTGGCATTGTATTAGATGCTGCTAAGAATGTGAAGATGAATGATACTTAGTTTCTTCTCTGCCGTTAATCTCTCATCATTTTCCAAGATTCTCAGCAGTAGAGATACCATGGAGGACATCGTTCTTAAGGGTCTTCAGAAACCTTTGCCAGGCTAATGAGCCACATCCTCTTAATATATTTTGAGTGAAGTATATATTCCAGTTTCTTCCCTCTCCACAGACAAAAGAACATAGAGAAATTAGAGAATGCTGATTATTATAGTATTTTATATAATTTTTTGAATGAAAAGCATGCTTTATACATTTGAAATATAAAGTGATTCACATAAATTCATGTTACAACAAAACTTTTCAGGAGCATGTCATTTTGTAAAGTAAGCCTATATGAAGATTATTGTTGCTTAGGGGAAGTTTCTGCCTTCCCCCCATACCTGTCTTGTTAATATGTGTCTTTTAAGTTGAAAAATATGCTAAGCATTTTTTCTCCCTGATATACACAATGAACTTTACTAGTTATAGTTTTGTTGTTGTTGTTTGAGGTAGTCTCACTCAGTTGCCCTGGGCAGAGTGCCCTGGTGTCACAGCAACCTCAAACTCCTGGGCTCAAGAGATCCTCTTACCTCAGCCTCCAAGAAGCTGGTACTATATAATAGGTGCCTGCCACAGTGCCTGGCAAGTTTTTCTATTTTTAGTAGAGATGAGGTCTTGCTCTTATTCAGGCTGATCTTGAACTCCTGAGCGCAAGTGATCCACTCACTTCAGCCTCCTTTAGAGTGCTAGGATGAGCCTCCGTGCTCAGTCTGGGAATAGTTTTAAGATACCTGGCAGAGGATAGCAGACAGTGAAGTGTGTTGGTTTTACCCACAGATTTTTTTAAAATACGTTTTTCTTTTTCAGCTTTTACTCTGATGAGATCTTTAGAGGCAGGGCCATCAATAGTCCATATGGTCTCTTGGTACAAATTAGAAAAAAGCACAACTTCCTTAAAAACTATTACTACCTGCTAGGTATAGTGGCTCACACTTGTAATCCTTGTTCTTGGGGGCCAGATGCAGGATTTTTGCTTGAGGTCAGGAGACTAGCTTGAGTAAAAAAAATAGAAAAGCCTAGTGTGATGACACATACCTGTAGTCCCATCTACTCCAGGCTGATGCAGGATGATCTCTTAAGCCCAGAAGTGCAGGATGATCTCTTAAGCCCAGAAGTTTGAGGTTGCTTTGAGTTATTATGGACACCACTGTACTTTAGCTGGGTTGACAGAGTGAGGCCCTCTCTCAAAACACCATTACTACCATCTACCAGAAGAAATGTCATAGTAAACATGCAAATCTGGGATTATAGTGTGGATAGTCTAGTACTGTGTGTTACCTGAACAACTATAAATGGTAGCCTTGCTTAGGAGCTATTTCCCTTATCTTTTAATATTCTCCTTTGTGTAAAATGGAATGATTACTACTACATGGTAACAAGTGATAGAAAATTATCTCCCTCTTTAGAATATACCATGTCCAGTTGTTGATATAATAGGCAAAATTTGTTTAAAATTTAGATTAAAGTCAATTTAATTTTTGGAATTAAATTTGTGACTGCTCCTTTTTGAACTATTTTATTGAGAATGTAGTATTCACATGTAACAACTCTTTGAATAACATTAAATATTAACCTTGGACCTACTTGCAGATTTTTTAAAAACAGTGTTCTTAGCTTTAAATGTTCTTAAAGGTGAGTTATGTACATACACGATAGAATCTCTGTAAGTTGACACTTAAGGGGCTATACCTGGTCAACATATGGAAATGGCCAACATAAGCAGCTAGACCTACTGTCCTGATACATACATGTGGTGCATGTCCAGTCTATGAAAATTAGGTCAGCTTACGGAGGTGATCAAGGTAGAGAGGTGGTCAACTATGAAGGTTCTTCTGTAGTTTTTATTTTTTAACTCAAGCTCTGCATAAAGGTAGTTTGGATTAAATTTTCTTAATGTCCAGTTTACTAATTCGTGACATTTAAGGATTGTCTCTCCATTGTGTTGATTTGTTAATTTCATTAATTCAGTATTTTATATTATGAATATATTTGCCCAACCTGAATTTGGATGTAATTACGTATAGCTGTACATTTATTAAGGTTCTGGACCCTTATTAGGGTAGGCTTTTAAATACAAGAGAAAAAATAAAGATGAGTAATACATAGCCTGAGTTGGTTAAATGTTATGTGTTAGACACTGTGTTAAATGCCTTGTATTAATTACTTGATTCCTACAACCCTAAAATTAATAATACACTGTATAATAGCACATATTTTATTTCACTCCCTCTGTGGGCCAGCCTCTATTCTAAGCTCTTTATTTATATTAATATATTAATAGAGTTATTCTTCATAACACCCTGATCCAGTGAGGTGTGGATATTGTTGTTATTCTTTTTTAAAAATGAGAAAACTGAAGCACATAGATAAAGGAACTGATGTAGGGTCACGCAGCTAATAGGAAGCGGAGCTGGAAGTCAATCCCTGGCTGTTTGGCTTTTGGGCCTGCATGTTTAACCACTATATAAGTGGAAATGTTGAAGCTTAGAGATACTAAGCAACAGATCCAAGGTTATACGAATACTATGTCAATAAAGTTTCATTTCTAGGTCTGTTTGATCTCAAAAGGGAGAGCTGTATCTGTCTGGGAAGATCAGGCAAACTTAATTTGAAGGTAGGGTTTGGTTAGTACCATTGCTGTCAGCATGAAACTGTTTCCTGTTGGGAAACATTGAGCAGTCAGATTTAACAGGAGTATGCAGGAATTTAATGTCAGAAATAAAACTGGGGCCAGGCGTGGTGGATTACTGTAATCCTATCACTTTGGGAGGCTGAGGCAGATGGATTGCTTGAGCTCATGAGTTCAAGACCACCCTGAGCAAGAGCAAGACCCCATCTCTACTAAAAATAGAAAAACTAGCTGAGTATAGTAGCTAAGCTCTGACAGACTAGATCATGGAGAACCTTAGTGTAGGACTAAGGAGACCAGACTTGAGAATATGGAAACCATAAACCGTTCACTTGGTTTTCTTTAGTATTGTCTCTAGCCAATCTCATTGAGATAATTCTGCCTTTAAAAAAGAGAACAGATAATACAAAAACTTTGGCTTTGGTCATTGATACTTTTTTTTTTTTTTTGAGAAAGAGTGTCACTATGTTGCCTTCGGTAGAATGCTGTGACCTCACAGCTCACAGCAACCTCAAACTCTTAAGCTTAAGCGATTTTCTTGCCTCAGCCTCCCAAATAGCCGGGACTACAGGTGCCCGCCACAACGCCCAGCTGTTTTTTTTGTTTGTTGTTATTGTTGTTCTTTCACAGGCCCAAGCTGGGCTCGAACCCACCAGCCCTGGTGTATGTGGCTGGTGCCCCAGCTGCTGAGCTACAGGCCGGAGCCATCATTGACACTTTTAAAAAAATTGGTCTGTTAACTTAATTTAAAAATACAGACTGCTTAGTTTTCACTTATTTTTCTGCTATATCTCAACCTCCTTTAAGCCAGATATACAGAACTCAGAATAAAGCCTTTCTGAGATTTTTAGGAAATTGGCGTGGGGGTTAACTTAATTAAAATCCAAATAGTAGAATAGTACTATGCTTTTGTCATCAGATTATTTTTTAAAAAGATTGGTGAAAAAGCTTATAGTATTTGAAATAATTAAAGTTGTAAATCACTTCAAAACCACAGTCTTAAAACCACAGTTTGCTTATGCATGTGGATTTGTAAAAGTACATTTGGTAAAATCTCTGAAGTAAGATTTGAGACTGTTTGAACTGAAAGCAGTCTGGTTTGCCATAATTGTTTAAAGACTACCAGAAATGATGAGCAAGGTTGATTTACCATGTCTTTTACCACCACCTATGTTTCATCATTTGTTCAGAATACAAAATATGCCTTCTGGGCCAGACACAATGGCTCATGCCTATAATCCCAGCACTTTGGGAGGCCAAGGCAAGAAGATTACTTTTGAGGATCAACAAACAAAATATGCTTTGGGGTATTAGTCATCATATAGGAAACTATATATACTTAAAATTTTGTTTTTGTGTTTTTCTGTTGTGTCACTCAGGCTGGAGTGTAGTAGCACAGTCATAGCTCGCTGCAGCCTTGAATATCTGGGCTCAAGCCATCCACCTGCCCCAGCCTTTCAAGTAGATAGGCCTACAGATATGGGCCACCATGCCCAGCTCGTATTTTAAAGTTTTTTTGTAGAGATAGGGTCTCACTGTGTTATCTAGGCTGGTCTCAAACTCCTGGTGTCAAGTGATTGTTTTGCCTCAGCCTTCCAAAGTGCTGGGATTACATGTGTGAGGAATCACACCTGGCCCAGGGGAAATTTTATATCTTGTCTTTTCTGGGGTGCAGAAGGCGTTTAGAGTGTGCCTTGTTTTCTTTGTAAAATTTTCTTTCTAAATGTGGGGAAAAAAAGACATTTTTTTTTTTAAAAAGACATTTAAATTAATGTTTCTTATAGCTTTTTAAAAATTTTAGTTGCTCTGCTACATCACTTGGAAATGTTTCTGTAATACTTCCTGTCAAATTTATTTTCAAGGAAACATGTGGCTCGCTAAAAATGCTGAATTTCATGAATTATTTCTACTAGTATTTCTTAAAGTTGGTAGTTTGAAGCTAAAAATAGCTTCCTATTGGTATATTAGACAAAAAAATAAAAACTTGACCTGTTCTTTCATCTGTGATTTTGTAGTAGTAGATAACATGTTATCAGCCTAGGTATAAAATATGTTATTTATAAATATATGTCAAATATTTGCTTTGTTTGTGTTTTTGAGAAAGCAAATGACTTCATGATGTTTTATGTACTGTGAGTGGTGTAGGAAAATGTTTTTCTTACTAAAACCACATGTTCTTACAGTGGGCTTTTTTTTTTTTCCTCACAGGAAATGCTTTGGTCTTTTAAAAGTTAGTCAGAAAGAAAAGGAAAAGTGAATGCGTATGCCTGGAAATGTTACTTAAATTTTAACTGACTTGCAATCTAATACTTAGCAAAATGGTAAAATATTTTGTCTTAGCTGCACAGATAATTGTACAACTCTAAAATAGGTAAAAATATTTTTTAAAAAGGGCAAAAAACATTCTTTTCCCCTAAAGAAGTACCCACAAAAACTTCATGTTCCATAGATGGGGGAAAGATGTATTTTACCATCTTTTCATATTTTCATTTCTCTAGCACTAGAAAGTTTGGGCTTTGGTTCTTACATCACTGAAGTAAAAGAAGTCTTACAAGAATGCAAGACAGTAGCATTAAAAAGAAGAAAGGCCAGTTCTCGTTTGGAAAACCTTGGCATTCCTGAAGAAGAATTACTGAGACAGCAGCAAGAATTATTTGCAAAAGTAAGTTAATACATTTTAAATTATTTTCATCTGGATCCTACCCTGTTTTTTCTAACAGAAATTATACTGATTTCTGAAGTCCATTCCAAAGTCAACATAACATACCCTGAGGATTCTGTAGTGAATTGTTTGATTATAGTGCTGGCCAGGTTATGTTTAGATATTTAGAGCCAACTCTGGTTTATGCAAAAGTAAATATTTGGGGTGGTGCCCGTAGCTCAGTGGGTATGGCGCTGGCCATGTACACCAAGGCTGGCGGGTTCAAACCCAGCCCGGGTCAGCTAAACAGCAATGACAACTGCAACAAAAAAGTAGTCGGGCATTGTGGTGAGTGCCTATAGTCCCAGCTACCTGGGAGGCTGAGGCAAGAGAATCGCTTAAGCCCAAGAGATTGAGGTTGCTGTGAGCTGTGATGCCACAGCACTCTACTGAGGGTGACATAGTGAAACTCTGTCTCTCAAAAAAATAATAGTAAATATTTGCAATCTGTTATCTAAAAAGAACAACTTTAAGGGTGGTGCCTGTGGCTCAGTGAGTAGGGCGCCGGCCCCACATACTGAGGGTGGTGGGTTCAAACCCAGCCCTGGCCAAACTGCAACAAGAAAATAGCCGGGTGTCGTGGCGGGTGCCTATAGTCCCAACTACTTGGGAGGCTGAGGCAAGAGAATCACCTAAGCCCAAGAGCTGGAGGTTGTTGTGAGCTGTGATGCCACAGCACTCTACGGAGGGTGACAAAGTAAGATTCTGTCTCTAAAAAAAAAAAAAAAGAACAATTTTAAGTAACTGTTGAGATTTTACTTGGATTTTACAGAATGACCATTTAAAAGTATGAAAAATAAATCTAGTAGGATGTGATGGCACATGGTTATGGTCCCAGCTATTTGGGGGGCTTAGATGGGAGGATCACTTGAGGCCAGGAGTTAGAGGCTATAGTGTACCACTGTACTCTAGACCCCATGCTACAGAGCAAGACTCTGTCTCAAAGAAGAAAAGAAATAAAAACATTAATGACTATTAATCTTTCACTGCTATTGTGAAATTGTGTATCAGCTAGAGGGTGATGTGTTAATTTGATGAAAAAAAGGAAGAAGCTCTGCTGGATACTTTTCATACCTTGCAGATTTTTTATGAACTAATATAAATTTTATTACATTTATTTACATATGGAGAAATTTGTATGAAATTGCTCACTTATTCTGCAGAAATTTACTGAAGTCTTCAATATTTACCAGGGATTGTGCTAGATGCTAAGCTTACAACAGTCAACAAAAGAGACATGGTTTCTATTATTGTAGAGTGTAGTCTATTGGGAAAGGTTGACATAAATAAAACAGGTTAGATTCAGACACTTAGGAAATGTTGGAGTCTGCATGTCTTCTGACTCTAAAATCTGTAATTTTTCTATAATATCATGGTCTAGCTCCCATTTTATCTGCTTAAATTTATTATGGAACTCTTAAATGGAATATGCATTATCCTAGCCAGAGCAAAATGCAGAGAAATATTGACTGCCTTCTGTATCTGTCTTCACTGCTCTATCCCTATTATCTGTTCTTTATTTCTCTTTATCTCCTTTCTCACCATGGCATTTGGGTGAAGATCCCTAGTTTTCTTTGCTCTTGTGAGGACAACCAGCAGAGAAGTAAAATAATTGGAGTTGCCTAGTACTTCTTCCCTAAGGTCTTAAGTACTTAAGTTCCAAACATGAAAGAAACTAATAAGTATGTATGATATCTTTTTATCACTTTCATTTGGTTTAATTTTTTTAGATTTTATTTTAAATACATCATGACAGCCTCATTTCCAGGTAGCAGCAAATATTCAAAAGCTTAAAGTTAATTGTAAACTTAAAATGAATCATTTTAATATTATTCTCCAATTTTTTTTAAGAGACATGGTCTCTTTTTTTAAGCAACATGGTCTTGGCATGTTGCTGAGGCTGGAGTTTTAACAGCTGTTAACAGGTGTGATCATAGCACACTACTGCCACAAACTCCTGGGCTTGACCTCCTGGGCTCTAGTGATCCTCTTTTGCCTTAACCTCTCAAGTAGCCGGGACTATTAAGTGTCTACTGCCCCTGGCTCACCAATAATTTGTAAAGGCATAGGAGTGCTTTTATGTTTAGAGGAAAGTATGAGGGCGGATATGGAGCCATGGTACCTAAAGTCAATTCATTTTGTAGTATAACTACCACATGACTTTGCAGACCATTTGACTAAACTATAAGATCAAGCACCTGGGGCGGCGCCTGTAGCTCAGTGAATAGGGCACTGGCCCCATATACTGAGGGCAGCGGGTTCGACCCCGGCCCTGGCCAAACTGCAACAAAAAAAATAGCCGGGCATTGTGGCAGGCACCTGTAGTCCCAGCTACTTGGGAAGCTGAGGCAAGAGAATTGCCTAAGCCCAAGAGCTGGAGGTTGCTGTGAGGAATACTCTTTGGGTATTCCTTCCATAAAAATAAATATGCCAGTGTATTAGAATTAACTATATTCCATGTTTCTTTGTAAAAATGGAAGAAAAGAGTTATTAGAGTGAACATTTGGTTTGTAATTTCCTAAGCAAAAGAAAAGTTTTTGTGTATTATAAAAGATTGTCTTATCCATGTTTTTACTATTATCTTATTTCTTCCTCTTTGTCTTTAATTATTTGTGGGTCTTCTATATCTCCTTATACCCCCCAAACCCTTATATCTTTTGCTATAATTGTGGTACCAGCCAGGCATGGTGGTGCCTTTCTGTAGTCCCAGCTACTCTGGAGGCTGAGGTGGGAGGATCCCTTAAGGCCAGAAGTTTGAGGCTGTAGTGCACTGTTATGCCTGTAAGTAACCCCAGACTTCCAGGCTAGGCAACAGAGTGAGATCCTGTCTCTTTAAAAAAAAAAAAAAGTCTATGTTATCATGTGTTAAAAATATATACCACATTTTCCTCACATTTGACTTCTGCCCTACCCCAGAAACAGACAGCTAATCATCAAATTCAGTGACATTTTTCCCCTCCAAATCTCACTCTTCTAGAGGTTTTTTAAAAAGTAACATTTAACATGGACCATTTTCTTTGTTAGCCTTTCCCCAAAGTATTAAGTTTTCTTCTTCTTTGCTGTTCCCCCTTGCTCTTTGATCAACACATTTCAAGTCAAAATTCAATTAACATGTGAGTCCCTACTACATGTAAGACATTATGTATAGTGCTACAAATAGACAGTAATGAAGAATATGTCATTCTTGTTCTTAAGAAATTTAGTGTCTTGTAGGAGAGGACTAATACAGATATACTAACAACTATAAAGTTGGTTGTCCATAAACTTCATGTGCAGTTTTAAATAGTTTAATATTTTAAATCACACATGAACTTTATCAACACCCTATGTTTTGAGGCTGGCTACTTGGATGAGGAAGATAACTATGAGACCAGCTACTCATGAGAAGTATCTCAAGCATAGAGATAACACATCAGATTTTGGGGGCATAAGAATGTGTGTGTTATTAAGCAATTGGCTTAGCCCCAAACCCACTTTTTTATGCTCTGCCTTATGACTGGACCTAGTACTCTGCTAGATGACTACCTATGAGACCTTACTGCCAGTAGGGGGTTCTAGAGGGAGATTGTAAGGCTAGAGGAAGAGGGACTTGCTCCTTTTATTTCCTCTTGGCTTCCAGAGCCATTGGCTTCCATTTATCCTAGCTGCATCAGTTTTTCTGTAGTGGGGGACTGAATTTAATTTGCATCATCTCTAATACAGAATCACCCTCAACCTGCACCCTCCCCTTCACAGGAGTATGGATCTCAACTCTTGAGGCCTTCATCCAAGCTCAGATATAGTAGGACCAGCCAGTTTGTGCCCATTCTTCAGAGGTCTTAATTTCAGTTCCGTGGTGTTGTCTACCTATATTGCCCATGCTGGTCTCAAACTTCTGGCCTCTAGCACTCCTCTCATCTCAGCCTCCCAAGTGCTGTGATTATGGGTGTGAGCCATATGTCTAGCAACAATTCTTTATATTATTTCTGTTCCCATAACTAGTATGACTTCTGTCTCCTTATCACACCCTGGCTGATAATAGGAGGAAAGAATAGTATTTCAGTTTGACTTGGAAGAAGGGTGGAATTCAATAGGTGAAAATCAGGAAATGACTTTTGAACTCTAGGCGGAAAAATTTGTATTTAATGTGTAAAAAATCATTTTTTCTTTTAAGTAAAATAATGACCTGATTAGAATTCTCATCTAGAAATGTTTGGATGATAAAATTGTGACAGATGATTAAGAAAAGTAAGGATCATACAGCTAAAATCTTAATGTTTGAAGTTATGGTGAGTATCACTGTCTCCTCATAATTCATTCACAAAATACTATTCATTCATAATACTGTGTGTTGGGAGTGCAACAATGAATATGAAAATAGCCTATATTCTCAAATCTGGTGGGATAAAAATAATCATAAAAGAAAGCAGATGGGGCAGTGCCTGTGGCTCAGTGAGGAGGGCAGCGGCCCCATATACTGAGGGCTGCGGGTTTGAACCTGGCCCCAGCAAAACTGAAAAAAAAAAAAGGCAGATAGATTTAGGAATGCATGGAGAATTATAGCATTTGAAATAGAGCACAAAATGTGGGCCAGAAGCATCAAGAAAGACTGATTTGTAGTTCAAATGATGACTAGGAATTAGCTATGCATAAAGGAGGGTATGAGCCAGATTTAAAGAACAAATCTGAGAATAACCAGAGAGGGAGAGACATTGTTTTGGCAGAGGCCAATGGGAAATTATAAGACCTTTTCAAGAACAGGTTTGTTTTTCCCTCCTTACTATGGTTTTTCTGCTAACAGGTGAAATTAAATTGAGAAGGAGCTTTAATTACATGTTGCATATATTTCATATGTATATATATCCTGGCCCCTAAAATCCTATGGTTTTTACAGAGGATATATCAGATGAATGAATTTTAAGTGGTTATCTTTTCACTAGTTTTATGTCAGTGGTTCTCAACCTGTGGGTCACAACCCCTTTTTTCCATTTGTAACAACGCGGCAGTTAGGAAGGTTGAGAACCACTGGTTTATATGGAAAGGGTGTGTATATTTGTGTGTGTTTGCAAATGCATGTATTTATAAAGAAAAGGAAAGAGGGACCCAGAGAGAGAATATTGATACATAAGGTAGGGAATTGTAATTGAAACCCAGAAAGAGGTATCAGGCATTCGTGTATAGTACCTTGTCCCTTAGAGTCAAAGGTACTGTACTAGAGAACTTTTAAAGTACATAAATGAATTTTAGATTGAAAAATGTTGATATGCAAATCATAATTTGAGGGGACAGAAGAATCAAATGAAGTTAAAGGAAGAGAGAAATCCAGGGAAAGAAACCAATGAGAGAATATTCTAATTTTTCTGTCAACCATTTAAACTTCTTCAGTTCATGTGACTAGAAAAGGAACCATCCCTTTTGGAAAGATGTTTGGAGATCACTTAGGGACCTAAAAATAGACCTGCCATTCAGTCCTTCAATTCATTTACTAGGTATATATCCAAAAGACCAAAAATCACTTTATAACAAAGGTATTTGTACCAGAATGTTTATTGCAGCCCAATTCATAATCGCTAAGTCATGGAAGAAGCCCAAGTGCCCATTGGGAGGAGAAGGGGGAGGATGGATAGAGGGAGGGTATTGGTGGGAACACACCTACGGTGCATTTTACAGGGGTACATGTTAAATTTACTAAGTGTAGAGTATAAATGTCTTAACACAAAAATAGAGTGAAGGCTATGTTAACCAGTTTGATGAAAATATTTCAAATAGTATATAAAACGAGCACATTGTACCCCATAATTGCATTAATATGCACAGCTATGATTTAATAATTAAAAAAAGGCTTTAAAGTAAATACATATAATTGATAGACCCATTAAAAATTATTCTAAATCTTTGAAAAAAGAAAAGGAGCTATATAGAGAGGACCAAATTTGGAAAAATCCTTAGCTCTCTATGTGGCTGACAATAAAACAACCTCTAATTGTATTTTCTTGTAAAGTTCATGCTTTCCATATACATGACAATTACATAGTAGTTGGAAAATATTCTTTTGGTAATGATGAAGTCTGTAATTGGCTCAAAGTGTCAGTGTAACCAAAGTGTATATATTGTAGATTGAAACAAAATTGTTTTGTTTTTATGTTTTGGGTGTTTAGGCTAGACAGCAACAAGCAGAATTGGCCCAACAGGAATGGCTTCAAGTGCAGCAAGCTGCCCAACAAGCCCAGCTTGCTGCTGCCTCAGCCAGTGCATCCAATCAGGCAGGATCTTCTCAGGATGAAGATGATGATGATGATATCTGAAATTCACCAGCTGGGTTTCTATTTCCTCTATAGATGTTTTTCTCTGTACAACAAACAGTGAAAGAAATGCTTATCTGCAATTTTGTATGTATCTTGGTGGACTTGCCATTGGTATTCTAGGAATGTCTGCTGTTAAATTTCATCTATTGTGTGCTATACATGTAAAATCTGTCTCTTTGAACTGTTGAAAACTTAAGGTTCAGTATAATATCAGTTTTGAATTTGTAATGGTGTTTATGAAATTTTAGATAGCAGTGAGTCCTTTATTTGATCAATAAACAGTGTTACAGAAAACTTCAAGTTTATAAAAATACAGTAAAATTTATACAGAAGCTCTAAATCTGTATTTGCATTTCCTCTTTAGTTTTTTTTTAAACTAACCTAAAAATTGGGAATTTAAATTATTTGGGGAGGGTGCTAGGTGAATCAGTAGACTTTGGATCAAGTTGGTGAAAAGAGTTTAGTCATAAAATATTTGACCCTTGTCTATATACAGGCAATAAATATATAGGCTCAGATAATGCACTTGTTTAGAAAATCTCAGAACAAGACATTAAAAAACTAGGAAGGAGTATGTTCAATACTAGTTACGTAAATCTGGTGGGCTATGTTTTTTTTTGTTTTGTATAGAGGTAAAAACTAAAGTTTTATGGCATCATTCATTTTGAGCTACACTATGGGCATTTCAGAGACTGCCCAGTTTTGAGAACTGTCATGATTCTTACTGTTTCACTCCAGTTGAGTAATTGTTAATAGTATTACTTGCTTAGTCCATTCACGCTTATATAGGTGGGACTTTTAAAACAATTGCTTGGGTTCCGTTGGTTTGACTGAAATTCATGAATTAAACTGAAGTTCATGAAGTTACATCTTTACGGGGAAAAGAAATGAAAGTTAATGAGCATGCTTGCTATGAGAGAGGGTTTTTTTTTTTTAATTTAACTTGTGGTAATTGTTTGTTTATCACATTGCTTTTACATTTTCTTGACTAGATGGCCTTTTGAAATGGCAGCATTGTCTCCTTCGTCATAATTGAGTGATAGCTTTAAAAAAGATTGGTTTTGTTTAAGAAAGTGTCATAACTGATCAGCCCGGTATGAAACATAAATAGTTTGAAACTGCTTGTTAAAAGAGAGAAGCTTTAATTTGGTTCCAGTAAATAAAGTATAGTAGTGATTATAGGATTCCAGCGTGTTGAAGAAATGGCATAGTATTTATATTTTGGAAACAGAAAGGAAAAGTCATTTAAGATAGTATGAAGTAAATACATTCTTAATGTCAATTGCCAAATAATTTAAATGTCTATATTCACCAGGCCCCAAAATAGATTGTGGTTGCCAGGATTCCAATTTTAATTGGAGAGCTAATTAAGTAAAGTTTTCTAAGTATTATATTTCTTAGAGTCATATTTTGCAGTTTTAGAAAAAGGGAAATATATGTTTATTATTTCCATGTAACAGAAAGGTTAATTTTGCTGAATGTTTTAAGTTGAAGTTACTTCATGGATATCATATCCATGGAGTGCATTTAGACAAGATAGAAAGAATTGTTTCTTAAGAACTTTAAGTACCAAAGGTAGTCTAGTCTAGAAAAATAATAAGTTAATAAGTGTTGGCTTTTCTAATTTGTACTGTAACATCCTTATACTTTCAATTTTAAGTATATCTGTTTCTTAAGTAAACAACTTAGATATTTTTCCACACCTTTTTCTTTTGATGCAGTGTTCAGGTTAATTAATATTTTACTGCATCTGATAATGTATTATATGTTTGAAGCCTAGTGACTTTTCATTTTGACATTCTTGTGATTTCATATGCTGTATTCTTCAAGCAATAAAATTCTGATGTGTTTTATACATTGTTTTTATATTTAATGATCTATAGAAAGATTTCTATTACCATTCTTTTTACTAGTTTCTTAGGCCCCAAAACCATTTGGTCATTTGACATCTAATACCTGCCTTTCTCCTTTGTTTAATGTTATTTCAGAAAATGTGGTTTTACTTGCATTTTTGTAAATTACAGTCCTAGGATTGAAGCATAACAAAGCTAGTTAAGCAGTATTTTAACTTTTTTTTTTTAGCATTTATAAGTCAGTATTTTGCTAGTTACCTTTTTTTAGTCTTCTGAAGAGAGAAACAAACTCTTTAGAGTTTTTGAGAAATAGTTACTGTAAGTATTTTTCCATCTCCTTGAGCATATATTATATATGTCATTTTCAGCAGATTACCAGATTGATAAATATTGAAAGGCACCAGTTTTTAACCATATACGCTGAAAGAGTACACCAATTAATTTTCCATCACCAGCCTTCAGATCAAGAGACCAGGGTATATGAGTACCCCAGAAACCCTGTCTCTTGCCCCTATTTTTTTTCTGGTTCCTATTTTAACATTATCTTCTTTCTCCCCAAAAGTAACTACTCTAACTTGTAAAACCATAGATTAGTTTCATCTGTTTTTTATTCTATATAAAAGTAATCATATATAACATACTTTTTTCATTCATATTTTTGTGAATATATTAGTTTCCTATTGTCACTGGAACAAATTACCACAAACGTAGTAAAACCGAAACTCTGTTAGAAGCAGCACACAGTGTCCCTGAAACAAGACAAAAAGAAATGCAGTTTGGAGAGAATAGGATGAGGAAAGTCAAATCTTACAGAAGGCTCTTGACTTTACATCTGCTGTTCTCTTCACTCTGTAGGGCCCAGTCCAATTATAACTCTCTCTACCAGCATACTGCTTTTCCACCTTGCTGCTTATCACATTTGAAACGTATCAGGTATACCACCTCATTACTATACATGTAGTACATCTTTTAAAAAACATGTTACTTAAACTTTTTATTATGTTTAAATATGCATACCATAAAATTTACCTTCTTAATTAGTTAAAATGTACAATTCTGAGGCATTAAATACATTCATATCATATAACTATCACCACCATGGGTCTATGGAATTCCTCATTTTCTCAAATGGAAACTTTGTATCTATTAAACAATAACTCCCAGTTATCCCCTTTCTCCTCAGTCTTGGGTAACAACTATTCTGCTTTATGTCTGTATGAATTGGACTGCTATAGATAACTTATATAAGTAGAATCATGTTTATTTCACTTATAATGTCTTTATGTCACACCATAATATCTTCATGTTGTAGCAAGTTATCAGAAGTTCCTTCTTTTCAGTTTTTTTCTTTGAGGCCAATCACGCTCTGTTGCCTGGGCTAGAGTGCGATGGTGGCATCATAACTCAACTTTAGCTTCACACTCCTGACCTCAAGTAATCTTCCACCTAGGCCTTCCAAAGTGCTAGGATTACAGGCATGTATCACCATGCTTGGCCTAGAATTTCCTTCCTTTTAAAGGCTGAATAGTATCCTGTTGTATGCATGTTAACGTATTTTGTTTATTCTTTAATCCACTGATAGACACTTGGGTTGCTTTCTCCTTTTGCCTGATGTAAATAATGCTGCTGTGAACATAAGTATACAGATAGCTGTTTGAATCCTAATAGGCATGTTATTTGGGGATGCAGAGATAGACATATTAAGAATTAAATAGAGAAAGCAGCATAGTAATACACATATGAAAGACAATTTATAATATTATTTCTTAGTTAATGTCACTAGGTTCTTGGAAACTGACTTTAAGTGAAAATTACAAGAGAACCAATTTTATATAGGCTAATTGATATAAACAAGAGTTAAGTTCTGGCTCGGTGCCCATAGCTCAGTGGTTAGGGTGCTGGCCACATGTACCGGGGCTGGTGGGTTCACACCCAGCCTGGGCTTGCTAAACAACAATAACAGAAAAAAAAAAATAGCTGGGCGTTGTGGCAGGTGCCTGTAGTCCTAGCTCCTTGGGAGGCTGGGGCAAGAGAATCGTTTAAACCCAAGAGTTGAGGTTGTGGCACTATACCAAAGGCAACATAGTGAGACTCCGTCTCAAAAAAAAAAAAAGTTCCCATAGCATATTTCTGGTCACAAAAACATCACCAAACTTCTAAATAAAGACCTAATACTTTGGAGGCTGGGGTGGGAGGATTGAGGTCAGAAGCTCAAGACCACCTTGGACAGCATAGCAAGATCCTGTCTTTACAAAAAATTAAAATTAAGTGTGGTGGCACATGCCTGTAAGTCTTAGCTGCAAGGAGGCTGAGGCAGGAGATTAAGCCTAAGAATTCAGAGTTCTCATGAGCTATGATTGCATTAATGCACTCCAGTCTGGGCAATAGAGCAAGACCTGGTCTCTTAATGTTTGCAAAGCAAAAATTATAAGGAACACCTCCTACCACCACACCCCATGCAGTTCAAAAACAAATAATAAGCGGGGCATCATGGTATGTGCGCCTGTAGTCCCAGCTACTTGGGAGGGTGAAGCAGGATGATTACTTGAACCCAGGATTTCAAGATTGCAGTGAGCTATGATGATGCCTCTGCACTCTAACCTGTGTCAAACAAGCAAGACCCTGTCTCAAATAACATGGCAGGTTTGTAGAGCACTTCTGTACTGCATTACTTATTATGCATTTGTATTCATAGGATTATCATATAGCTTACAAATTTTTATTTTACAATGATGTGTGTTCATTTCTCAACCCACTTATTCTATTTTAGGGTCTCAAGTGGCCAGAGCCTATCCCCACCGCAGGAAGCAAGGTGGGAACAAGCCCTGGACAAGGTGCTTCTCTATCACAAGGTGTACTCGCACACACACTCCCTCACACTGAGACCATTTAGACTGCCAGTTCACCTGATGTGCATATCTTTGGGAGGTGAGAAGAAACTGGTTCAACCAGAGAAAATCCAAAGACATGGCGAGAACATGCAAGCTCCACACAGACAGTGGCCCTAGCTAGAAATTCATTTTTTTCCTCAGCAACATTATAATGACAGGCTATTCAAGGACCTGCCGTATATGATAAATATGACATGTACAACAAAGACCAACTCTTTTAGTAATCTTTACATATGTCATTTGCTCCTCAACTCTGGGAGGGTAGGTATTGACAGTCCATAATAGTCCAGGGTGGTAGACTATTAATATTGATGAACCATTAAAAATAAAAGACAATAGGCAATTTTTAAAAATTTATGAAACTCCTTATGTATATGTAGTAAATGCGGAGACTAATTATAGTACATGTTGTTCCCTTTCAACGTCATATGTTGTATGTTTCTTGCCTTTGTACACTTTATATGAATAATGTTTGTCACTAACATGGACAGGGAAAAGAGATATTGCCATAGTAAGTTTTTAGTGAGATTAAGAGATTTTTATTAGGAGTTGGGAGAGAGATCATATCAGAAAGGATGTATCTAGGGAAGGATAACAGGTTGTTAAGGCATTTAAGGATCCTCTGACTACTGGAGGAAAATAGACCAGGTTTAAAATTGTTGGGTTATGCATGTACCTTCTAATAAGTTTACTTTGCCTATTATGCCTATAAAAGATACTGTTAATTTCATATTTATGTCACTAGTAAACTTCTAGAATCCATGTAGTAGGGCATAGTATGGTTGAGATACGAAGAACAGTGACACTTATTTCAGCAACATTTATTTCATCTATTACACAGGATACGATATGTTTTCTAAGATGTTTGATTTATATATGCTGTTGCATTATACATACTAGATTTGACACATTCATGAACTCATTCTAGAAAAAGTGCTACATGCCCCATTGCTGAATGTCATTCAGGTCACTTCGAAGTATTCCCCTTGAGAAGCTATGTACCAACACCAGCACCTAGTCTACGCTTCAAAATAATTTTGGAACTCTTTCTGAAATGGCCATCAGAGCTGTCATCATTTATTACCTTTTGTTTTCTTGAATGTCACCAAAATGTCTTCCTTTCAATATTTTCTTTAATCTTCAAATTAAGAAAGAAGTCATTGGGGGCCAGATCAGGTGAGGAGGGAGGGTATTCCAATATAATTGTTTGCTGGCTAAAAACTCCCTCATAGACAGTGCCATGTGATCTGGTACATTGTTGTGATGTACCAGACCCACGCCTTTCCCATGCCAAGATTTTTAGTTAAGATTTTCCTGTTTGTCTATCAATGTTTACTTGGTCTATTATGCTTCTCACAGTCAGCCAAAGATTTTGGTGCACAATTCAATGAAGTTTTACAATGTTTTCATCAGTTCTGCTTGTACTGGTTGCCCTGACCTCTCTTCATCAATGACATTTTATCTCCCCTCAAAAAGCATTTAATTTGTATGCTGCCATTTTCTTTATGGCATTATCCCCATAACTTGGACTAATATGTCCCTTAACAAATTTATGGAAGGTTGGTTCATTGTTCTAATTTAACTACCGATGTTCTCGCCATGGCACATAAAAACACAACAATAATAAATGCCACTCAGAAGATGCCCTCAAACATTGACACAAACATTACCCAATTGTTTGTATAGTGCTGCCAGTGCCATTCATGTTTGTTCATGTCAGACCTTGTATATAGTAGGCCTTATATTAGTTCTGTCTTTATTATAAACATGTTGTAAATGAGAAAATTAAGGTTCAGAGAAATTAAGTACAGTTGACCCTCTCTATCCACAGGTTCCACATCCAGAGACTCAAACATGGGTCAATAATGTTTGGGGAAAAAATAATAATGCAACAATAAAATGACATAATTTTATTTATGGTTTGATGCAAGATAAAGACAAGTTTTTTAACTACATTGTAACTACATGTTTACATTATATTAAATATAAGTAGAGATGATTTAAAGTATTCAGGAGTATGTGCATAAATTATATGCAAATATTAAGGCATTGAGCATCCTCAGATTTTGGTATCCTCAGGGGTCCTGGAACCAATCCTTTGCATGGAGGGATGCAAACCGTCTAACAAGTGGAGACTTCACAAACTGAACCCCAATGTAAGTAGTTATAAGGACTGTTTTCTTCCACTAGTGGTTTTCAACCTTTTTTTTTAATCACAGCACACTTAAACCTAGTTAAATTTCCACAGCACACTTAAATGATGCTGATCAAAAAGAAGAGTGAACAGAAGAATATACTTATTGTGTTTAAACTTCCTTTGAAAATAATTAATCTTTAAACATTTTCACAGCACACTCAAGATCCTCTCATTTCACACAGCTTGAAAATCACTGCACTAGGCTGGGTGTGATGGATCATGCCTGTGATCCTAGTACTCTGGAAGGCCAAGGCTAGTGGACTGCTTGAGCTCAGGAGTTCTAGACTAGCCTGAGCAAGAGCGACACCCCCTATCTCTGCTGAAAATAGAAAAACTAGCCAGGCATTATGGTGAATACTTGTAGTCTCAGCTACCTGGGAGGCTGAGGTAAGAGGATCACTTGAGCCCAAGAGTTTGAGGTTGCTGTTAGCTATGACACCAAGGCATTCTACCCAGGGGACAGAGTCAGACTCTGTCTCCCTTAAAAAAAAAAAAAGAAAGAAAGAAAATCACTGCACTAGATCATTCCCCCTGAAAGTACTCTGGGGAATACTGAAATAAGTGACCATTATTTGAAGGCCATTTAAAAAATTATAAGCCCACTTGAGGATAGCAAAATTGTATGGTATTGCAAGATAATTGTAGAGCTCACTGTAAGGAAGCAGAACAAATGCTGATATTTTTAGCTTCCTTTTTCTGCCCACTATTGTCTAAATGATTCACTTAGTGTTATGCAGAGTATGAGAAGCTATTTCATAAGATTAATTTATCTTACAGGCTTTACCCTAGGGCCGTTCTTTTGGCCAAAATACTAAAGAGAGCTTACAGAAAAATGTAACCTGCCTCAGGTTTTCAGAGTTTCATCATTAGACAAATGTTGCAGAATTTTTGAATCTTCTGGAGTAAGCTTTCTGTAAGGAAACAAAGGCAAATTATACTTTTTAATTACAAGGACCTTGTTTTTTGTATTTCAGGAACAAGTTTACTTTTACCGGAAATAAGATCTAGTAGGTGTGGCTCATAATTTAGGATTTTTAAATTAAGGAATATGTTCTCAATGGTACAGACATGCCAGCAGCTATCAATATACAAGACTAACCCCTGGAAAAATACTGCATTATTGCAGGAACTCTTTTACAGTACTTTAGTCATGCTGCTTTAGAAGCCAGGCAACTACAGATCCTCACTCCGTAGCCATAGTGTTGGTTCTCATCTGAATCTTGCAGTGGCATCCTAGCTGACCTCGCTGCCGGTCCCTCCTTTCCTAGTCTGTTCTTCACACACTGCCTCCAGGGTAATTCTTCTGAAGTAGAAATGTGAATATGAGGCTCCTCTGCTCCTTGGTATAAAGTCCAAACTCCTTAGTATTACATGAAGTATCTTTGGCAACACAATTCAACTTGGTTTTTTCCACTCTTAATTGTACTGAATCCTGAGCTAAACAATGCTATCTCTTTTGATACCTTTGCACATGTTCCTTCCCACTCTGGGATTACATCTTCCTTTCTTTACTTGGCAAACTGCTAAATATACTTCAAGATCCAGCTTAAATTTTAGCTCCTATGTAAAGTTTTCTCTGTTGCCTTCATATGTAGTCACCCTTTCTCTGATTAGCTCTGCCTGTGGTACATATTTCTATTTTTAATCCATTGTACTGTATTATAATTTATTTGTTATTATAATGGGAGCTTCTAGAGGACAGAGATCATATCATTATCATCTCAGCAGACGAAGTGACAAGTATCTGTGGTTACCTCTCCTTTCACCTGATGTCCTGTGCCATCTGTTCCTAGAGCTACAATACAAAACAGTCACTCAGTAAATATTTGGTGGTGATAACAGAAAAGAGGGAAAATTACATTTCATGTGTTATGTTTAAAAAGAAGGGTTAAAAAAAGAAAGGTCCATATTTAAATCATGAAAAAAAATTAGGAATATAGTTTTTAAAGACTGGAAGGGTTGAAATTATCAGAAAGTCTTTTTTCCCCCAGCATAGCACATTTTCTGGTTCTAGGAATGCATGATAGCAAAATGTTTTCCACGTGATTAACCAGAAAAAAAGAAGCAATTCAAAGTATTTCAAGCAAAGAGTGATTTAATATAAGGAATTGAATAATTAAGTTATAGGAAGAACTGGAGGAGCAAAAAGAACTGGAAGGCAGGGAGTATTTATCCAGGAATGAGGCTCCCCTGGTGCTTCCGATCATTTGACTTTCATTCATGGAAGAGCCCTGTTACTGCATCACCTCCAAATTTACCAGCTTAAAACAATAATGATCTTACCGTCTCACAACTCTGAGAATTGGGTGGGCTCAGCTGAGCATTTCTTGACAAGATATCATCTGAGGGATCAACTGAATGAAATATCCAAGGTAGCTCACTCGCATGACTGTTATTAATAGTTGTTACTGCTGGCGGCGGTGGTACACACCTGTAATCCTAGCACTGTGGGAGGCTAAAGAGGGCAGATTGCTTGAGCTCAGGAGTTTGAAACCAGCTTGGGCAAGAGCCAGACCCTGTCTCTACTAAAAATAGAAAAACTAGCCGGGCATTGTGATGGGTGCCTATAGTCCCAGCTACTTGGAGACTGAGGCAAGAGGATTGCTTGAGCCCAGGAGTTTGAGGTTGCTGTGAGCTATGGTGCCATGGCACTCCATCCAGGGCTACAGGGTGAGACTCTGTCTCAAAAAAAAAAAAGTTGATACTGGCCAAGTGCAGGGTTCATGCCTATAGTCTTAGCCCCCTTAGGTAGGCTGAGGTGGGTGGATGGCTTGAGCTCAGGAGTTTGAGACCAGCCTGAGCTGACCCCATCTCTAAAAAAACAGCTGGGTGTTGTGGCAGGCACCTGTAGTCTCAGCTACTGGGGAGGCTGAGGCAAGAGGATTGCTTGAGCTTAAAAGTTTGAGGTTGCTATGAGCTATGACGCCATGATGGCACTCTACCAGAGGTGACAAACTAAGACTGTCTCAAAAAAAATAAAAGTGAGACCCCGCCTCTACTAAAAATAGAAAAATTGAGGCAAAAAGATCTCTTGAGCCCAAGAGTTTGAGGTTGCTGTGAGCTGTGATTATGCCATGGCATTCTACCCAGGGCAACAGAGTAAGACTCGGTTTAAAAAAAAAAAAAGACCATCATTGAAAACAGTGTTCATTATTGAAAACAGTGTCCAACAATAGATTCATCCCTGGTCCGGCTCAATGTGGAATTTTTATATTCCTATTATTTATTTAGTTTTAGAGATAGTCTTGCGCTGTCGCCCAATCCTGGGTACAGTGGCATAAGCATACTTCACTGTAACCTGTAAAGTCTGTTTAAAATTGTTTTACTTTACAAAATATTTGCATAAACTTAGCAGCTTAGTAGCTGCCCTCTGAGATCACAGGAAAGTTTGGGTCATGTGCACATGGAACATGGCTTTTAGCTGCATAGCTTCCTATTGAACCCTCTGAGAGAACCCAGTTGAACCCATTGATCAATCACTTAAAGCAAGACACCTAGGCAACGTGCATCTCCTAAAGTGATCAATATGAAGCTGACCCGAAAAACGTTGAATTTGAAACCCAAAGCTAATTTCTACTAGGTGAAATACAGGAACACAAGGAAAAAGGCCAATCCTAAATGTGGGAAATCCTACAGGATGACTGAACTAGTCTCTGCATCAAGTCAATGGCATGAAAAGATAGGTAGAAGTGGAAGGACTGCTGTAGAAACAATAACCAAGTGCAGTTTGTGACTTTTATTTAAAAATATGGTGCTAATAGAGTGGCGTGCTGGCCCTGTATACTGAGGGTGGTGGGTTCAAACCCCGCCCCGGCCAAACTGCAACAAAAAAATAACTGGGCGTTGTTGTGGGCACCAGTAGTCCCAGCTATTCAGGAGGCTGAGGCAGTGGAATCACCTAAGCCCAAGAGTTGGAGGTTGCTGTTGCTGTGAGCTGTGTGATGCCACGGCACTCTACTGAGGGCAATAAAGTGAGACTCTGTCTCCACAAAAAAAAAAAAAAAAAAAAATATATATATATATATATATATATATATATATGGTGTTAAACTACAAAAAGGTAATTTTGATGTAATTTGGAAAAATCTGATTAAGGATTTGGCATTAGGTGACAACAAGGAATTATTTATTCCTTTTTTTTGCATTTTTTTTTTAGCTGGGGCTGGGTTTGAACCCACCACCTCTGGTATATGGGGCCAGCGCCCTACTCCTCGAGCCACAGGTGCCACTCTATTTACTTATTTATTTATTGAGACAGAGTCTCTGTTGCCCCTTGGTAGAGTGCCTTGGTGTCATAGATCACAGCAACCTCAAACTCTTGGGCTCAAGTGATCCTCTTGCCTCAGCCTCTCCAGTAGTTGGTCTATAGGTGCCTGGCACAATACCTAGCTAATTTTAGAGACGAGGTCTGGCTAAAGCTCAGGCTGGTCTTGAACCTATAAGCTCAGGCAATCCACCCACCTTGGCCTCACAGAGTGATAGGATTACAGGTGTGAGCCACCACATCCAGCCACAACAAGGATTTATTATAAATGTAGGTAGATTTCTCAGTTTGGTTCTCCCTAACCCTAAGGTAAAATTTTACATGCAAAGAGTATATTTGAGAGGTAATCGTAGGAAACACTAGGAGGAGTAGGTGAGATAGGGAAGGAATAGAAGCCAATAAAAACTGGACTTTAAGCAAATGACCACATTAGTGGTAACATTAAGTGAAACCTAATCTCACCAGTGTAGTCTGGGAAATAGTATAGATTACACCTTAGAGTTACTCTCCAGCCCCCAGAGCAATGTAGTTGAGTTATATGAACACTGACTTCAACTTCTAACAGGGTTGGTTGAGAACTGGTGCAGTAAGGAGGAAGGAAAGGGAATTTCCTGGTCCTTCCTGTCTGCTGTGTGCTGGCAGAGTGGTTGCCACTGGCCAGAGAAAGACTCATGCAAAGAACATACAGTGAAATGATAAGGGCTGAGGTGATAATGGGCAAGAATACCAGCATCATTTACTATACTGTGATAACAATGTTGTGGTTGGTAGGCACAACAGCTCAAGGCAGAGGCGGGTGGGTTGCCTGAGCTCCAGAATTTGAGACCAGCCCAAGCAAGAGCAAGAGCCCATCTTTAAATATAGCCAGGCTTTGTGATGAGCACCTGTAGTCCCAGCTACTTGGGAGGCTCAGGCAAGAGAATTGCTTGAGCCCAAGAGTTTGAGGTTGCTGCGAGCTATGCTACCATGGCACTCTATCCAAGGCAATAGAGTGAGACTCTGTCTCAAAAAAAAAAAAAAAGAGAGAGAGAGAGAAAGGAATGGTATAAAATTACTTTTTGTTGGCTCAGCACCCATAGCTCAGTGGCTAGGGCATCGGCCACATACACCAAGACTGGCGTGTTGGAACTAGGCCTGGGCCTGCTAAACAACAATGACAACTACAACAAAAAAAATAGCCAGGCATTGTGGTGGGTGCCTGTAGTTCTAGCTACTTGGGAGGCAGAGGCAAGAGAATCGCTTAAGCCCAAGAGTTTGAGGTTGCTGTGAGCTGTGATGCCACAGCACTCTCCCGAGGGTGACAAAGTGAGACTCTGTTTCAAAAAAAAAAAAAATTACTTTCTGTTACAGAAGACTTTATTCATACTTTTTTTGTGGACGATGGTTTATAGTAGTTAAGGGACTGTTAGCTACTGAATCAGATAAACTCCCAAATCTTAAAGTCTTAAACATGTCAACAGAAAAGAACCCAAGCTCTATAAAATAATTTATAAAGTTTTATTCTTTGCTGAATAGATGCAACCAAGGCCTGGAGAACCATGCCCAAGAATCTTGAGCAAAAAGACTCACCATGGTTGAGTTATAGTTTGCTTTTATACATTTTAGGGAAGCAT
Source organism: Galagoides demidoff (assembly GCA_963574575.1). Lineage (NCBI taxonomy): Eukaryota > Metazoa > Chordata > Mammalia > Primates > Galagidae > Galagoides > Galagoides demidoff. Next base: position 25,167 of record CAUYQV010181196.1, read on the forward strand.
GAATTACATATAAAGTCAGAAATCAATACATGGAAAGCATACATTGGTTTGACTTGAAAAGGCAGGACATCTAGAAGTGTGGAATTACAGGTTGTAGGTGGGTTTAAAGACACTTTGATTTATAACTGGTTAAACAAACAAAGCTTTAAGGGCTTGGAATATTTTAAAGTAAGAAAATCTGCTAATCATGTAAGAAAGAAAATGGCCTGGAATAAAAAGGGTAAAAATATCTTCTGTTTCTTCAAAACCCCTTTACCCTTTTTGAAAACTAAAACCTACATCCCTGCCCTAGGCCAGTGTTTGAGAGGAGTAGGGGAGTGTCCTTTGTTTTTGTGTTACAGGAGCTGAGATGATTCCCGGTGGAGGTCACAAGATTGTCTTGGCCAAAGATGGGGTGAGTCTGGGAGGAGTCACAAGATTATCTTAGCTGAAGATGGGGTAAATCAAAATATTTAAAAGCTCTGTACTTTTGCTTAGAAAGAGGATACTGGTACTTGGAGATGGGAGTCTGCCAACCTCCTCATTTCCTGGCAAATTAATAAACTCCTCTTTCCTTCTTTTTAAACCACTTGTCCTCATTCTTCTTACGTGGCCCTGGGGGCAAGTGCTGGACTTTCAGTAACTATTAGAGAGAAGACACTAGACATATACCATGACTCAAGTGATCCATTAAGTAAATTGATGACCTGCAGGTGTGTTTTAACCTTTGTTTTACGTGGACATAGGCCTATTAATGATTTTTTTTTTTTAAAGACAGGGTCTTGCTCTTGCTTAGCTCCTGAGCTCAGGTAGTCCACCTCCCTCAGCCTCCCAGAGTGCTGAGATTACAGATGTGAGCCACCATGCCCACCCCTCTTAATTATTTCGTATGGTTTTGTACTTTATTGTTATAAAAGATAACTCCAAAAGGGACAGGGCATAATTACTCATGTGTGACCTCCCTTCTCCTCATGGCCATCAACTTAGATTTAAGGTTTTTTTTTTTAGCAGAGGTCTGCTTGACTGAGAGCCCGCACTATCGTTTGAGGGGATTAAGATTTTATTTTAGTTCACAAATAGAAATTTCTTATTATGTAAAAATCAAATAGTGAGCTATTGTAATGGGAGTTGGAGGGCAGTTGTTGGAGGAAGAAGGTGTTTGCTCAGTGTGGTTAATCAACATCTAGCTAAATGAGAGGAGAGAGAGCAGCACACAGATCCTGTCCTGGCTGTTTTTCTGGGCCTGATGAGGAAGTAGCATAAATCACTTCCAATCTGTGTCCAGAATTCATTCTACTTGACCACACCTGACTCTAAAGCATGCTTGTGCCGTGAACATGAGGGTGTAGGTTTGGTAAATAGCTATCTAGTCTGTGAGCAATGGAGGATCTAAAATTACTAAAATATTTAGATAATTTTTTGTACAATTAAACGGCAAAGTTACAGGGTTTTTTTTTTTTTTTTTGAGAAAGCCTCAAGCTGTTGCCCTGGGTAGAGTGCTGTGGCATCACAGCTCACAGCAACCTCCAACTCCTGGGCTCAAGCGATTCTCCTGCCTCTGCCTCCCAAGAAGGTGGGGCTATAGGCGCCTGCCACAATGCCTGGCTATTTTTTGGTTGTAGCTGTCCTTGTTGTTTGGTGGGCCAGGGCTGGATTTGAACCTGCCATTTCAGGTGTATGTGGCCGGCGCCTTAGCCACTTGAGCCATAGGCGCCGAGCCAGTCATAGGTATTTTTAAATGTCAGTATTTTTTGTTTATTTTTGGTTCCCAAATTTTATTCAAGAACTCATGCAAAATATTTTGGATAAATGAATTTTAATCAGGTCAGGCACAGTGGCTAGGGCCTGTAATCCTAGAACTGTGGGAAGCCAAGGGGGGAGGATTCCTTGACCTCAGGGAAAGTGAGACCCTATCACTATAACAAATTAGAAAATTTAGCTGGTGACTATAGTCCCAGCTATTCAGAAGGTTTAGCTAGAGGATCACTTGAACTCTCCTTTGGTAGTTTGAGGCTGCTGTGAGCTAGGCTAGTGCCACTGCACTCTAGCCTGGGGCAACAGAGTGAGCTGCTCTCTCTAGCTCTCTCTAAAAAAAAAAAAAAAAAAGAATTTTAGTACTCATTTTTCTCCTCTTATTTGTCCTGGTCAATTTGGAAGGTAACTCTCTTTGCTGTTAGCAACTACGTGACCAATCAGGTAGATTATTCTTCCAAGATTTTTTTGTGAGATAATTTTAAATACCTTTTCAGAAAAGGTATTTAAAGCTACCTCAGGCCAGGCACAGTGCTATAATACAGGAACTCTGGGAGGCTGAGGCAGGAGGATTGCTTGAGCTCAGGAGTTGGAGACCAGCCTGAGCAAAGCGAAACCCGTCTGTACTAAAAGTAGAAAAACTAGCTGGGTGTTGTGGTGGTGTCTATAGTCCAAGCTGCTCAGGAGGCTGAGGCAGGAGGACCGCTTGAGCCCCAGCGTTTGGGGTTGCTGTGAGTTAGGATGCCAGTACACTCTACCCAGGACATGGACTGAGATTGTAAAAAAAAAAAGCCACCTCAGCAGTGATAGTGATCTTCCTCCCAATGGTCACAACTCCTCCCCCGAGATTTCTGTGCACTTTGATTCTCTCTTGCAAAAACTGCTCAATTTAGGGGCATCCATGATTCCATCTTTTACAGGGTAGATGAAATCAACAGTGACCTTCAGAACCTGCCATCTTCTTTTGCCTCCCTTGCCACAAGCTTTTTCATGAATGGCAGTGGAGGCAGAAAAGGAGGTCAGGGAACTGTGCAGACCTAAATGTCAGTACTTAGAATGCAAAGGAAGATGAGTCCTGTGTGAGGACAGTCAACTGAGCAGATTCCTAGATTTGGATTTGAAGCATCTGCAGTTGGTGCAGGCAGCGAGGGAATGGTAATCTAATAGATTGCCAGCTTATTGTTCCTCTTGATGTTTGGTTAGCAATTTTGTAAGTTTGTGGAGTTTTTTTTTTTCTTTTAGAGTTATGGAATTTTTTTACCCAGTCTAATGATTCAACCTTAAACTCCTCAGACCTGTATTCAAGAGTACATGTTAGGGAATTTGGACTTTGAGACAATAGTGATCCATTTTCCTCCTTTAGCAGTGAAGTAATCAATTTCTCTTACCTTCTTAGCCACACGTCCTCATGGAGCTTCATGGACAAGTGCTGAATTTTCGGTACCAGATGTTGGTATTGCTGCAGCTTCCTGGTGGAATAGCACCTATGGAAGAGGCAGAGAATGGCCCTGGGACAAGCCGGTAGGAGACCTAATCAAGGATGCAGAGAGCATCTCCAAAACAGTGCAAAGCAACCCTCAGAAGATCAAGAATGACCCCAAAGGCTCGGCGCCCATAGCACAGTGGTTACGGCGCCAGCCATATACACCGAGGCTGGCAGGTTTGAACCCAGCCTGGACCAGCTAAACAATGACCATTGCAATAAAAAATAGCTGGGCACTGTGGTGGGTGCCTGTAGTTCCCACTACTTGGAGGCTGAGGCAAGAGAATCCCTTAAGCCCAAGAGTTGGAGGTTGATGTGAGCTGTGACACCATGGCACTCTACCGAGGGTGACAAAGTGAGACTCTTATCTCAAAAAAAAAAAAGAATGACCCCCAAAGACAGCTCAAAATAAGGACAGTTTCACTAGATGCAAATAGGGTACAGTACACATTTCCACCCAGCCATATTCTCTAGGGTCTCAGATTCTGAACTGACCAACTGCATACAAAATCCTGACAACCTTGTGCCCCACAGATGAAAGACTGAAAGAGACAATGCAGGAAATCAAAAGCTGTCTATGGAAGAGAAAAGGAGCAATAATAACAAATGGGTACCCCCCCAAAGTCAAGAGTTACACAAATACCAAACTGACTTCTTAAAATAATGTCTCTCTCTCTTTCTCTCTCAATTTCCTTCCTGATTTGAAAGACTTAGATCTCCAGAGACTGTTTCCCTGACCAGATATTGAATTTGGGCCATGGCAGTGAAAACATGAAATCCCAGCCACTAACCCCTAATCTATAAACTGGAGTGTCTCGTTGATCCCGAGCAGACAGTTGAATGTATAAGGATTTTTACATTGTTTTAAATGTTTGATTTCTGCTTTCTCTTTTTTTCCCAAGAGAATTTCTTTCTTTTTTTTCTTTTTCTTTTTCTTTTTTTTTTGGAGACAAAGTCTCACTTGGTCACCCTCAGTGAAGTGCCATGGCGTCTTATCTCTCAACAACCTCAAACTCTTGGGCTTAAGTGATTCTCTTGCCTCAGCCTCCCAAGTAGCTGGTACTATAGGTGACCGCCACAATGCGCTGCTATATTTTAGAGATAGGGGTCTCACTTTTGCTCAGGCTGGTCTAGAACTCATGAGCTCAGGCAATCAACCCACTTCGGCCTCCCAAGTGCTGGGATTACAGGCGTGAGCCACCGCGTATGGCCTTTCATTTTTTTTCTTTTCTTTTATTTCCTTTTTTTGAGACAGAGTCTCTGTTGCCCTGTGTAGAGTGCTGTGGCATCATCGTAACGCACAGCAACCTCAAACTCTTGGGCTTAAGTGATCCTCTTGCCTCAGCCTCCCAAGTAGCTGGGAGTATAGCCATCTGCCTCAGAGCCCAGCTATTTTTAGAGAAGGGGGTCTCACTTTTGCTCAGTCTGGTGTCAAACTCCTGAAGCTCAAGCAATCTATCAGTCTCCTACAATGCTAGGATTATAGGTGTGAGCCACAGTGCCTGACTCAAGAGACTTACTAAGGCAAACAATGACACTAATACCATATACATGTCTTTTTTTAAAGTTTGATCCTTCCATAAATACAAATTGAACAATTGTTTGGAATGTGAGAGCTCTAAAATATTTTTCGAATATAGGACTCTTTCTAATTCAAAGGATTTTTTTTTTTTTTGGTCACTGACAATGAGAATTTCCAGCTGTGTATTTATTTTACTAGCAGCTCAATACAACAAGCCTCTTCATGGAAAGATAAGGTGGTAATTTTCCAGGTTTAAAATAAGTTTTTACCACGGAAGCATTTTCCTGGAGAAGTCATAAAAGAGGCAGTTGCCATGATCTCCAAAACTTCACTCACAGAAATGAGTTAAGATTGTAAGACATGGTGATAAGGATGGTGTTTGTGTGCATGGTATCTCCAGTATCCCACAAATTTGTCACAGACCAATGGAATCAGTGACACTACGTTGGGCCTCTTGGGATTAGACTTTCCCAGGACTAAACAGACAACACAAGTTGAGACAACAAAAGCGTCTGTGGATGAAACTTACTGAGACAAAGTCCTGTGAGAGATCTGCCCATTTGGAACAAAGAGTGTTCTGCTTTATAGCTTATGTGTCTCAGGGTGATCAGTCCTTTCAGACTGGCCACTGGACATGACCTGAAAATCGTGCCCTCCCACCCAAGATGACAGAGACCACGAGAGAGTGCTCCCACTTAGTCAAACTCTCAAGGACATAAAACAAGAACCCTTCATGATAAACGCTGCAGAAATAAGGAGACAGAGAAAATAAAGGTTTTCCAGGAGGAAAAGGATCCACCAGCATGAATGTTTATACTAACAGTACACCAGAGTTGCTATACCTAAGACTCGTCAAACAAATGCTTTCTCCTATTAGTCAAAATTTTGGAGAGTAAAAAGACGTAAGTAGAGATCTTTACCATCTGCTGGATTGGATGCCACAGAGATCGGAGACCTGACCGGTAAGAAATGCTTGCCCTTAGCTGGATGCGGTGGCTCATGCCTATAATCCCAGCACTCTGGGAGGCTAAGGCAGGTGGATTGCTTGAGCTCAGGAGTTTGAGACCAACCTGAGCATGAGCAAGACCCATCTCTAAAAATAGCCGGGCATTGTGGTGGGTGCCTGTAGCCCTGCTACTCAAGAGACTGAAGTAAGAGGATCACTTGAGCCCAAGAGTTTGAGGTTGCTGTAAGCTATGATGCCATGGCACTCTGCCCAGGGCAGCAGAGTGAGACTCTGTCTCAAAGAATAAATAAATAAATAAATACGAGATGTTTGCCCTTTTGCTGGCTTGTCAAGGCTCTGGGCTTACTTGACTGTGTCTTCCAGAACAGCAGAATGGCTTTATTATACTAGTCACAGCACCAAAATGGTAGCGGCAAAAGGAAAACTTCCCCTTTACCTTCTGAGGCTCACTGAAAATCAGTTGACAAAAGCAGATTACTAGGAGAAAAGTCATCCAAAATTTACTAATGCACACATAGGTACAGGTAGGGAGTCATACAAAGTATGAGTTCAAAGAGGGGCCGGGTGACCGATGCTTGAATATTCTCTTCCTAGGGGAGAGAGATATGGACCCAGGAGGAGGCAGACTTTACAGGGACAGGGCACAGCTGTGCAGGAAGTGGCCATCTCAGTGTGCAGATAAAATCCCCCAGGGTATCTCTTGGAGCCACCCTCAGAAGAAAGGATGGAAAGTCTGTCTGGGCACTGGGATGACCCCCAGTGTCATCTTTTAAACAGTGGTTGATCTTCTCTGGTTATTTGAGGAGATCTTTAAGGCAGGGGATTTAAGACCATTTCTTTTCTTTTCTTTTTTTTTTTTTAAACAGAGTCTCAAGCTGTCGCCCTTGGTAGAGTGCTGTGGTGTCATAGCTCACAGCAACCTCAAACTCTTGGTCTTAAGCTATTCTCTTGCCTCAGACTCCAACGTAGCTGGGACTACAGACACCCATCACAACACCTGGCTATTTTTTTTTGTTGTTGTTATTGTTGTTGTTGCAGTTGTCACTGTTGTTTTAGCTGGGCTGGCCTGGGCCAGGTTCAAACCCACCAGCCTCACTGTATGTGGCCAGGCCCTATCTACTAAGCTACAGGTGCTGCTGCTGATTCCATTTCTTTTGGGAAGGAGTTTTCTTATTGGATAAACAAATTCCAAAGGGAGTCCTTCCCTGTGCTTAAGGAGAGGAACAAGATCAGTCTCTGCTTTCTGAACCCCAATAATATAGTCTGACATGTAATGAGAAGGCCACTTCACCTCTGTAGTATTCTTTCCAAAAATCTAATAACCCTGGTTTAATCATGAGAAAAACCTGAGACAAATTCTGTAAAAATATCTGCCCAGTATTCCTCCAAATGGTCAAGGTTTTCAAGAACAAGAACAAGGAATATCTGAGAAACTGTCTCAGAGTATGGAAGACTGAGGGGATGGTGATGGCTAAATATAGTGTGGTATCTTGGATTAGGTCTTGGAATAGAGAGGTCATTAATGGGAAAACTAGTGAAAGCTAAATAAAGTATGTAGTTTAGTTAATAGTGATCTATTAATGCTAGTATATTAGTTTGGACAAATGTACCACAATGATGAAACATTAAGAGAAACTGAACCTGGATGATGGGTATATGAGAAATATCTGTACTATCTTTGCACTTTTTCTGTAAACCTAAAATAATTCCAAAATAAAAGGTTTATTTTAAGAATGAGCAAGCTGAAGCTCAGCGCCCGTAGCACAGGGGTATGGCTTTAGCCACAAACACCGAAGTTGGAGGGTTTGAACCCAGCCTGGGTCAGCTAAACAAAAATGACAACTGCAACAAAGAATAGCCGGGTGCCTGTCGTCCCAGTTACTTGGGAGGCTGAGGCAAGAAAATTGCTTATACCCAAGAGTTTGAGGTTGCTGTGAGCTGTGATGCCCTGGCACTCTACCCAGGGCAACATAATAGGACTCTGTCTCCAAAAAAAAGAATGAGCAAGCTGAGATTGGTGGCTCATACCTATAATCCTACCACTCTGGGAGGCCAAGGTCAATGGATTGCTTGAGCTCAGGAGTTCAAGACCAGCCTGAGCAAGAGTGAGACCCCATCCCTACAAAATAAATAAAAATTAGTTTGTTGTTGTTGTGGCACCTGTAGTCCTAGCTACTTGGGAGGCTGAGGTAAGTGGATCATGTGAGTCTAAGAGTTTGAGGTTGTTGAGAGTTGTGATGCCATGGCACTCTAGCCAAGGGCAACAAAGTGAGATTCTGTCTCAAAAACAAACAAAAAAAATTAGCAGAGTTGTATAGATTTACAAAACTGTTTTAGTTAGTAAGTTAGTGAAGCATTTTAAGATGAGAAAAGAAAAATAGCTCAAAGTAGTCTGAACTTTGTGAAGCATGCAAATTTGTCAGGCTCAAAAAGACAAGTGTATGTGACTTTGGTCAGGTGACCTCCCCCATCTCTGGGGCAGTTCTTTAAAGGCATTTTGTTCTTGACTAACTAGCT
>CAUYQV010181201.1:0-11488 GCA_963574575.1 Galagoides demidoff
CTGCCATGTGGCTATTTCGCCAGAATATGAGTTTTATATTATTTTTGTTAATTTTATAATGTTAAACTGTAATAACAACAAATAATTGTTGAGAAGTGATTATCAAGAACTGCTTATCAAAGTTTGCATTGTTGTCAGGCCATACCCTGTCCCCACCCCCCGGCCATGTTGTCCCGCTTTACCAATGTTAAAATCTGGTCACCCTGCACCGAGGGCTTTGTTTGGAATCCACCCCTCCCTTCCTCCTTTTCTTATCTTCAAGTTTCTCCCCAGAATTTAACTTCTCCACCCCTGAGAAGGCTGGAACTAAAAGGTTTAGGAGAGGTTTCCTTTTCAAGGGTAGGGGGCTTATTCCCCATTGGTCTTAGGGAGTGGTCAAGGGCTGGCAGCTTGGTTATTACACTTCCAGTCTTGAGTCTGTGGCTCTGGAATTTCTCCAGACCAACCCACCTCTCTGCCTCCTTTCAGGGCTGGGAAAACTCCCACTTGAATCTTCCATTGTGAGCCCTCTAGTCACACACCAGAGCTAACCACCTGTCCCCGACAACCAGATGATTTCCTTAAAACTGCACTGCAGACACACAGACGTGGGCACACACACCCACAGGCTCACAGCTGCACTTGGAATCCTGCTCCACTTTCAAAGGAAGGACAGAAATTGTTGATGTTGATGATGCCATTGCTCTTCATCAAACCGCAGCCCTCTGTGTTACAGCTCCCACTGCTCCCTGGGTCCTCGCCTGCAGAAACCGCACTCAGTTTGATTTTTCCTTCCTCGCTACCAATTGGACAGACTTTGAGGACCCTTTTAAGACATTTCGGGGTATTGTTTCACAGCAGATGTGGGCAGCATTACTATTCCCACCCCCTCAGGACTACTTAACAACATCAGCAAAGCAATTAAGCCCGGTTTTCAGGAAGACGCCAGCGGCTCTGCAGTGTCTGTATGGGAGTCTCAGCCCAATTATTTCCAGCTAGTTGTGAACTGCAGAAAAGTGGACTTTACTTCATTAGAACTTCAGTTCCCACTGATTAAAAGTCGGCTGTGTGAGAGACAGTAAGGAAAAATGAAACAATTAAACTTGTCATCAATAAAATTGCTGCATATTCCTCAACATGGGTTTTACTTCTCTCCAGAGGAGTGATTAAAATGAACTGATTGAACTGTAATTTGATTGACTAGAGAGACACTATCCTCTGCACCGAAACTGAACTTGAACTTACTGCTCTCCTTAGCTGGGAACGTGGAAACCCTCCTGCAGCTCTGCCGGAGCCCAGTGACAGATGCTCCGAATCTATCAGGTGGGGCCCCTGCCCAGAGATCAGCTAGGGGACTGCAGGAGGAGGAGCAAGGTCCCTGCCAGCAGGCCCTGCCCCAGTCCTGGAACCCCTACAGCAGGTGCCTCAAATAGTGAAGGAGACTCTGTAGATATGGCTCACATTAAGGTCCTTGAAAATGAGAGGCTATCCTGGATTATCCGAGCGGACCCAAGTCTAATCACATAAATTCTTAAACATAAAGAACCTGCCCTGGCTAGGTCAGAGGGGGATGTGACTACAGAAAAGTCAGATAGGTGACATTGCTGTTATGGAGGTGGAGGAAGGGGTCACGAGCTAAGGAAGGAGGGTGACCTCTAGGAGCTGGAAAAGGGACAGAAACAGATTCCCCACTAGAGCCTTAGGAAAGGGAGACAGCCCTGGTGACACCTGGATTTTAGCCAGTGAGAGCATGCCAAACTTTAGCTAACCTGCAGAACTGAAAGATAATAAACCCACGTGGCTTTGAGCCCCTAGGTTTGGGGCAATTCATCACAGCAGCAATAGGACGCATAGAGGGATCCAGGGGAGCGTGGGCAAGAGGCTCAAGACTGCGATCTCCAGAGGTGAGGGTGGAACGAGACACCAGGAAAGGAGAGACCTGGTGTGTGCATGGTGCAAGGACTTGGGAGGGCCGTGGGTGGGGAGGACAGCTCCTGCCAGAAACGCTGCAGAACTCCTGTCATCAGAGCTGCAAGGAGTGTCATTTCATTTGTCGAGTGATTTAAGGATAAATGAAAAATATGTTAAAAGCATGAATGAGTGAAAAAAATAAATGTGAATTAAATGAACATTAAGTAAACAAAATCTCCATATCCAAGTTTATTAATGTGAATGCTTTGACATAGGGTCAAACCGTCACGTGTGTTTTACAGTCAAGAATCTTATGGAAACCAAGAAGATGAACCAGGAGAGGCAGAGATGACAAGCACGCTGTCTCGTCCCTGTTATGCCTGTGCACTGCCAGGCTTGTCCGGGACTCACACAAGGATTTGGGGCCAAAATCTGAGTCGGGACTTAGCCTCGTCTCCATCTGCTCAGGTTGTCATAACAAAATATCACAGACTGGTTCCAGAAACAGTGTAATTGACTTCTAAAGGTTCCAGAGGTGGGCAAGTCCAAGGTCAAGATGCCAGACAGTTCTGTTCCTTCAAGGGCTCCTTCCTGGCCTGCGGACCCCTTGTCTACCACTGGTCCTGACAAGGCCTTAGCTGAGTGCATTTGTATTGACAATATCCCTCTGTTCCTCTGTTGAAAGGCCACTAATGCCATCACGAGGGCCATGCTCTCACAACCTGATCCCAACCTTGTCACCTTCCAAAGACCTCATCTCCAAATACCATCATATTGAGGGTTAGGGATTCAGTTTACAAATTTTGGGAGGATGCAAAATATTCTGTCCTAACACCATAACAGCTCTGACCTTGGCTGAATTGCTTACCCTTAATCACTTCCATCAATTCCTCTCAAAGTCAGGGTTTGAATACAAGTAACAGTTGCCACTTACCAAGTGCTTGTCATATCCTAAGCTCTGTATTAAGTGCTCGTTGGGCATTCAATCTCTTACACTCCCAGTAACTCTGTACAGACTGATAGCGTATTTTCATTTCCATTTTATATTTTTTATTGTATTTATTTATTTTTGTTTTGTTTTTTGAGACAGAGTTTCATTTTGTCGCCCTCAGGCAAGTGCCGTTGCTCACAGCTCACAGCAACCTCAAACTCTTGAGCACAAGCAAATCTCTTGCCTCAGCCTCCCGAGTAGCTGGGACTACAGTTGCCTGCCACAACATCCAGCTATTTTTAGAAACAGGGTCCCGCTCTTGCTCAGGCTGGTCTCCAACTCCTGAGCTCAGGTAATCCCCGCTCTTCAGCCTCCCAGAGTGCCGGGATTACAGGCATGAGCCACCACACCCAGCCATTTTTCTTTTATATAGAAGGCTTTCCCTAGAAACATGAAGTGACTTGTCCAAGATCACAGCAGCAGAGCCAAAATTTGGACTCAACTCTGAATCCTGGGATTCTTAATCCAATACACATATAAGGAAATATTGTGGTTCATGCTGATGCCATGATTGCTTGACAATTCTTCAGTGATTGTGGGGTGCTGGGCAAAGGCAGTTTAAGCCATATCAACCTTCTCTCTTAATAAGAATTCAAAAGTAGCAGTAAAATGCCTACAAATGAAAAACCAGAGGTGTGTGTGTGTGTGTGGTGCAATCTGTGTACATTTGCAGACTGTGCAGAGACCGCCATTGTGCAATAGCAACATCACTCACGGAGCAGAGCCCTGTGCAAGGCCTGCCACTCACGCAGCGTCCCCCAGCAATTGATGCCTGCTGCCATTTTCCACTGGAAGAGAAATGTGATTTCTGTATGTCAGGCAACAGTCTTTAAAAGGCCTCCTGTGATTCATATTTCACTGTGCATTTCCTCCGCCCTGAGAGCAGCCCGTGTAGCGCCTCTCCACGGCCTCCTTCCAAGCTACCAAGGCCTTTTGTCGTCACGGCATCCAGTGGGCTCACGGTCGCTTTGCAAGTGGAGCTCTAGCTCCTGACACCAGCCCTGCTTCTCCTCTGCAGCTCAGTGCATTGAAAGCAAGACGAATCAGGGTGGCCTCTATCTTAGCAACGAGTTCAGTGTCAAAAGCCTGTGTCCGTCTTGTTTACAGCAGTCGTCTGCAATAACACAGCACGTCACGTTGCTCAGAAACAGACCTTAGGTAAGACTCACCTGGTGTTGGGCAGGCAGGGATTGCCCTGTCCCTGCCCTTGGAGGCTGGGTCCCTTACTCTAGCCTTTGTACAGCCTGCAAGGGGCCCGCCCTCTAGCTCCCATGATGAAAGGGAAAGGCGGCTGAGAGAAAGGGAGAGGGTACCCGCGCCTCCTAAGCTCGACGTCACTCTGCAGAGAGATCTTCTTGCCCCCTCTTTACAGATCCCATCTTTTCCCTGGCTTTCAAACAGCTTCTCTCATATAAAATGCCTTCATTGCACTCTAGACCCTGATAGCCAAAAACTAATGCCATCCCCACCTGCATATCTTACAGACCCTCAGACCCCAGGTGCCCCCCTTTTGGTCTCCCATATGCATATGTGTGTGTATTCTTAGCTCAGTCTCATTCAGCTCAGTGAATGACACCGGTCGTCCCAGGTAGCCATCCCTGATCCCGACATCCAGCTCACCAGCTAGTCTAGAAGCCCCTTCTTGCCAAATATGCCTCCAATCCACTCACCTCCCTCCATCCCCACTATCACCTCTGAACTGTCATCTGAAATACTACACAGTCCTCGTAATTCGTCTCCCCATGGCTACTCTTGCCCCTCTCCCAAATTAGTCCCCTAACCATATCAAGAAGCATCATATAAAAACCAAAATATGTGATCATACCTCTCTGCTTTAAAAATACTTACATGGATTTCCTTTGCACTAAATACACGATCTTGAGTCCTCTTCTTGGGTTTCAATGTCCAGCGTGCCCTAACCCTGCGTCCCTCTGCAACTTTGTCTCACGCCTCCCCTCCCCTCGCTTGCTGCAGGTTGGTCACCCTGTGCCTCTCAGTCGCCCAAAGACACAAGCTCATTAATGCTTCAGGGCTTCAGTGCACAAGGTCAAGTCTGCCTGGAAAGCTCTGACGCTGGCCCTTTCCTTCCCTCCAGCCTCTGCGGGCTTCCTTCACCTCCTCCAACACCATCCCGACTCGTCTTTACAGCCCTTGCAGTAATTTGTTTCCATCCTTTATTTCCCTCCCTTCTATTGTCCAGCTCCTTCTCTAGCCTGGAAGCTCCAGGTAAGCTCATTCCACCCTGAAACAGAATCAGTGTTCTGTGCCTGCTCAGCTAATTAGTCCCTGTATAAGGGAGCAAAGGGCCTATCTAAGATCCGAGCCAACGAGTGACGGAACCTGGACTCAGACCCAGGGCTGCCCCTCTTCTAAGTCCATGCCGCTGAGGTGGAATCATGGCTTTTGGCCTCTGGGCTGGTCCCTGGTACGTTGAATGCCTCCCTCTCTCCAGCCCACATTGCAGGGAGCCCCAAATTCCCTGCACCATGCCGCTCCCACCAAAGGTTTCAGTGTAGAAGGTAACATTCTCTCTTTTTTTTTTGAGACAGAGTCTCACTGTGTCGCCCTGGCATCACAGCTCACAGCAACCTCAAACTCTTGGGCTTAAGTGATTCTCTTGCCTCACCTCCCGAGTAGCTGGGACTACAGGTGCCCACCACAATGCCTGGCTATTTTTTGGTTGCAGTCGTCGTTTTTGTTTAGCAGACTCAGGCCGGGCTCGAACCCCCCAGCCTCGGTGGGCTGGCATCCTCCTCACTGAGCCATGGGCACTGAGCCAGAAGGTAACATTCTGACAGAGAAATGAGCAGTAGAGTCGGGCACCCAACAGGAAGAGATGTGGGGAGCCTGTCCCCTCCGGGGCAGCCTTCTGGTCTACAATGGAAAGGGCAATAAACTGCGCTCCCTCAAAACCTTTCCATTTACCTGTGTGTCCCCAGAGATTGAGTCTTACCTGGGTGAGACCATGAGGCTGCTCAGACGTTTTTAATGGTCTAGGAAGTTTGTCACAAATATCCCCTGTGCCCCATGCTGCATATCCCAGGCCCACCCAATGTCCACGCAGCTGTGGGGGCCCCGCTGAGCACACAGCCAGTGTCCCTCTCCACATGTCTCCCCATTTCTTTCTGTTCCAAGATCTTGCTCAGATCCGTGAAGGCTCCAACTGGCAGCAGACGGAGCCCAGCGGTGCATCAGGACAATAGTCCTGAGTCCTGACCCTACGGAGAAAGGGAGTCTCTGGATAAAAGCTTCAGCTTCCCCTTCTTCCCAGGGACAATTGGCTAGTTCCTCCCGAGGAACCCCAGCTGTGCACAGTGGGAGCCTGCTCAGTAACTACTCCTCACTGGCTCTTCTCCTTTCCTTCCTCTCCCCACTTCCTCATTCCACTTACTTGAATCAATATGATTAAACTACTTATACCGCCTCCCAGTCTCGGGTTCTTCTTTCAGAAGAAGCCAAAGTAAGAAATGCTCCATCCGACTGTGACTGGACACCACCCAGGAAACCACCCAGGGTTTGCCGGCAACTCAACCTGCAAAGAAAAGGAAAAGCCCAGCCTTGTCTTCAAGCAGTGCTTTAAAATGGGTAAGTTTGGAAGTGCAGATTTCTGCAAGGGAAAGAAATGGACCCGACTGAATCAGCCCTTCACCTTAAGCCACCAGTGAGCGTGTACCTCTGAGATCATGGCACCCTGCTCTAACACTCTCCCTAACTTCTTTCTCCCTTCAGCCTGGCACTTGGGCCTTTCCCAGTCTGGTTCCACCCTTGCTCTTCTCCCTGCAATGGCCCCTCCAAACCTCCACACTCCCCAGTCCCAGTGGAATAGCAGCACCTCCCCGATCCCTCAGGGATTTGTTTCTCATGCCTCCATCTGCCACCAGGAATTTGTCTATCCAGGCCAGCTTCACAGCCTTTAACTTGTCTCGTGACACAGGGCCCTGCATTGGGCCCTGCCCTAGGCCCCGCACATGAGGCAGCCGGTGCTGCGTCCAGAGTATGCAGGGTGAGACTTGGCTTTCAAATAACAGTCATGCGGTAAACAGGATGATCAAAAAACTATCATCACTCACACTAAAATAATTTTTAAAGTCAAAAGTGGATTGTTTGAGAGGTTCCAAGGCCACCTGCCTGTGCTTTTCCTTAGTGAACTTGGGACTGGAATGTGGGCAGAGTTCCTCCCCAGGAGAACCACATATTCTCAAGTATTGTCTTGTGAATAGAATTGTTGTCTAAAGGTAGGGGTTCCATCTGTGAGTTACAAGGCGGGGAACTGCATACTCCTTTGTTGAGTCTCGACGTCTTATTTTAGTATTTTGCAGGTCTTTAAATACCCATGGTTTATTTATGAACTGAGGGTTATTAACTGTTTGAAACTTCATTAAGTCCTTCCCTGGGGATAGTCTCAGCTGAGGTCCTTCTAGATGATCCTTCCCCAAATATCTGTCTAATTTAGATTTAATAGAACCGTTTATTGTATGTTGATAAAATAATAATGAATTAATAAAGCCTTCACAGAGACTTAGGTAACAGATATATAATCTATCATTGGGAAAGCGCCATGCAAATGTTTTTGATAATCAGCATTTAATATGCAGCAGCCCAGATGTAAATCTAGCCTCCACAGACATTTGGAAACTCGTTTTAAGCAGCTTGTGAGTTTCTTGGAGATGGGTGAAACTTGAGGCTGTACAGTGGGCTGTTGGGTGTCCTGGAGCCCCTGAAAGCCTGGTGGGGACTCGGTCTGCACTCAGTACAGGCAGAGAGCAGCTTGTTGGACGATGTGAGTTTCCTCTCCCCAAGGTTTGTGGATTCTTGCTGCTTCTGTGATGCATTTGAAGACATTCAACCTGTAAAACCAATCAAGGATACTTCTAACTAGGTGATTCAGAATCCGTGATTGTTTAAAACATGGCAAGGACTGCTGCAGAGAAGCTTCACAGGGTGCAGGTGGGATCTACCGAGGCCTTGGGCTATATGTACGCGATCATCCAGGCCAGGCATCCTCAAACTACAACCTGCAGGCCACATGCAGCCCACATAAGACATTTATCCGGCCCGCTGGGTGTTTTTGCCACCGCTGCCTGTCCCTTAGCACCGACTTGTCCCAGGGCCCGCGGTCCGGCCCTCCAACGGTCTGAGGGACAGTGAACTGGCCACCTGTTTAAAAAGTTTGAGAACCCCTGATCTCGGCACTTTACTTTCTCCCTGTCGTCTCACACTTGCTCTACCTCAAATTTTCCAGACATAGGATCTGCACAAAATATTTAGCCAAATATTGCAATAATAATTATCTTTTGTCCCTCCCCCTACTTTCCTATATCTTATCTTTAACAGAATATTGAAGCTTGGGTAGCTGGCACTCATGGTCCTCTTAGACTTACCCAAGAAATCACATGTCAAGTTAGGGGTCTCATGATCTTAGATGAGCACCCAAGTCATCCTGTCAAATCCATTCAGAAGTCCCAACACTTCAGAAGGTCAGCTCTGCTCACGGACAGAGGCCTAAAGTATAACCCAGCCGTCTCCACCGCTGACCAGTCTGTCCAAGGCTGTCACCATCATCACATTCCTTTAGGATTAACTGTAAACCAGAAGCTGGTGAAGTAAGAGGAGTACTGGGTTGGAAAACACAAGACTTGTGTTGAAGGCCAAGACACCAGCTTACTAGCCAGGTAATAGTCTTTGAGCCTAAAGAAAGGAGGTTGGATTTCATGAACTTGAAGTATACTTACACCTACTTCATTCTGTCCTGGAGAAGTAAGATGCTTCATTTCATTAGTAGCCATGGTCACCTTAGCACTGATTAATTTGCTTGATATGGAAACACCTTGGGGCCAGTGAGAGAGTGGCTGCCACCACAGTCACCTCTGACGAAGGTAAGAAGTGGGACTGAGCTGTACTGAGAGGGCCTGCCCTTACTGCGGTAGTGGCCCTGGAGGAAGCTCTGGGTGCTGCTGACAGATGGCTTTTGACAACTTCAGGGCAAAGAAAAGGAGGAGGAGAGGATCGAAGGGGAAATAGTAAAGAAAAGTCCTCATTTGGTTGAACTTTCAGCCAGGAATGACCTCTGGTCACTGAGAATGAGCAATCTCAGAGCCCTGTGGCTCACCCCAGAACTTTGTGCATAAGAGCACAGCATTAGGGCCGGGTGTAACGGCTCACACCTATAATCCTAACGGGTGACTTGCTTGAGCTCATGAGTTCGAGACTAGCCTGAGCAAGAGCAAGACCCCATCTCCACTAAAAATAGAAAACCTGAGGCCAAAGGATCGCATGAGCCCAAGAATTGGAGGTTGTTTCGAGCTATGATGATGCCACAGCACTCTCCCTAAGGGCAACAGCTTGAGACTCCGCCTAAAAATAAATAAATAAATAGCACAGCGTCAGGAGCCATCTGCCTGCTTCCCATCCTGGAGAGTTACTTAAACTCACTGGGCCTTTGTCTGGAAATTGGGACTAGTAATCGTCCTCGTGCTATTGTGAGAAACACCTGAGCACGTGTAAAACTTAGCTTAACATAGGCTTGCTCTTGCTCTGATGGCTCTTCCCCCAGTGGGCCCATTTTAGGGGAGAGAGAAGACAGGCTCCCCTGTCCTGTGGCTGTAGCTCCCTTAGATCTGACAATATTTTTCTACAAATGCTATCATCTCCCAGATTGCCAAGCCGGGGACAATGTCTGGGACAAGAGCCTTGGGTAACATAAAAGGGATTTACTGCCCAGCTGGTAGCTCAGACTGCTGCTTCCTATGGGGAGAATTTTGTCCTTGGAGGGTCTGAAATTCTAAGGAAGGAATTACAGTGTCAGCCCTTAGCCCTGCCACAAGTCCTGTCTAATGTTCCTCAGCATTTCCAGATGTCTGTATACACAGACGCACCTGCACACACAGGTGCATACGGATGCACATGTACACATGGAAACATGTTCACGGACATGATACCTGCACACACACATACAAATCTGCAGAGACACACAGCCATGCACACGTGTGCACCTGCCCAAAGCACACCGCGCGTGTGTACATAGATGTGTGCATAGACACTAACATGTATATACCCACAAAATGAAAGGCAGACATGCACATATGTGTACACCAACACAGTGTCACACTGTCACAGACTGCACACCCACGACCACATGTGTAGCAACTTCAGGCAACAGAGAACCTAAGGAGACATCCCCCGGTTCTAGCTCAAAGTTCACACTGTACACAGACCCAGCTCTGCGTCTCTGCACTGATGTCCCAGCACAGCAGGGGGCAGTTCAGAGCACATCTGCCCTGCTGCTCCTGGGAAGGTCCAGCCGTCCAAGACTTGGAAGTCCCAAAACCTCACGAAAGTCCATGGTGGGAGCCAGTGGCTGTGCTGTGAGAGGCCGGGCAGGAGCTCTCTGTCTCTCAGGGCCCTTGTCCATGAGCCTGCTTTTCTACCAGCTATGAAAAGAAATTCCCAAGCAGGTAACTGAAGGCAGAACCAGCCAAAAGTTTGGCAAACTTATCCCAATTAGCTTCTCTATAGGAAGAAGAGGAAATGTATATGGGCTGCAGCCAGAGTTCACCAGTAGTTGGGGGAAGGGGGCAAGACAGGAAATGGGTAGGCTGGGAATGCCGTGATCCTGGCCTCTCCGTGAAACCCTGCCTGGGGGGTGCTATGATCGTGGCCTCTCCTGGGGAGTTTCTGCCTTCCTTCCCCCTGCCGTGTTGTCGCTGATGAAGCACCCATCACTCACTGTTCTCAGATGACTTCCTTCTGCCCCTCACGTAAGAGTTATGGCCCTGGGGCCAGCATCCTCACACAGCAAGTGTTGCCCACCTCAAGGTGTCGATTTCTACCTGCTCAGTGAAGGCCCCACAACCACATCCAGAGAAATGAAAGGTCCCTCACAATGGAGAAGATGACCACTAAAATTCAGCCTAAAACAGTCCTCTGCTGCATGTTATCTGGGGGCACAGAGGAGAATCAAAGCAGACCTGATTCAGAGACGACATTGGCTCTCAGGAATTGCCCAGACTGTTTGCCATATTTAATCTACAACTATAAAAAAAAAATCATTCATGGGAGGCTTTTGCTCACATTTCCCTAAAACTGGTAGTATATTTACAATTAGGAACAGTTAGCACAAGGAGAGCTCATGAGACAGATAATGGGGGGCCCCTCTGGAACATTGGCTCTTTTTGGACCTCTCATTCACTTTCGCTCCCGAGAACCAGTTGGTGTGTGCCCCCCACCCGCCCAGCTCCAGAAGCAAATCCTCAGGTAGAAGTTGAACAACCCGGCTTGGTGCCTGTGGCTCAATCGGCTAAGGCGCCAGCCACGTACACCTAAGGTGGCGGGCTCGAATCCTCAGCCTGGCCCACCAAACAACAATGATGGCTGCAACCAAAAAATGGCCCGGCATTGTGGCGGGCGCCTGTGGTCTCAGCTACTTGGGAGGCAGAGGCAAGAGACTCGCTTGAGCCCAGGAGTTGAAGGTTGCTATGAGCTGCGATGCCATGGCACTCTACCCAGGGGGATAGCTTGAGGCTCTGTCTCAAAAAAAAAAAAAAAAGACTTTTTGTCTTAAATTTAAAATCTCCCAACAAAGTAAATTCCATGGTTAGGCTGCTTTAG
>CAUYQV010181202.1:0-18938 GCA_963574575.1 Galagoides demidoff
AACCTTGTGAAATGAAAATATACCCCCTCCCTTTGCTTGCTCATTTGCAACATTACTAGTATAAGTGACCTCGTTTGGGTGCTACACAAATAAAGCTGTTCACAGGGTTTGGTGCAGGCTGCAGTCACCAGTTGCTCCAGAACACCTGATCCCATCTCTTTATCTTTTATTCAATCTATGTCTCTTGCGTGATTTATTTTCTCAATTCCCCACCATTCCTCTAGTTCGTTTACTCTTTGCTCTGGTTAACAAAACTCAGGAGGTACGACACCAACATTCTCAGTAATCTTTATCCAGATTCTTCTTCCTCAGGTTTCTGTTTATCCTACTTCAAAAAAGACATACTCATCCAAGAACAGTGTGGCTCACACCCCATAAACTGAGGTGGGAGAATCACTTGAGCTGGGGATTTTGAGATCAGCCTGAGCAAATCAAGACTCTGTCTCTACTGAAATAGAAAAATTAACACTGTAGCAGGTCCCTGTAGTCCCACCTACTTGAGAGGGAGGCTGAGGCAAGAGGATGGCTTGAGCTCAAGTGTTTGGGGTTTTTAGTGAGCTATGATGACACCTCTGCTCTCTTTGAGTAACCAAGTAAGACTCTGTCTTTAAAAAAAAAAGCTTACCTAGGCGTTGAGGCAGGTGCCCGTAATCTCAGCTACTTGGGAGGCTGAGGCAAGAAAATTGCTTGGGCCCAGGAATTTGAGGTTGCTGTGAGCCATGACGCCACAGCATTCTACCAAGGGCAACACAATGAGACTCTGTCTCAAAAAAAAAAAAAAAAAAAGAAAAGAAAAGACAAGAAAAGCTAACTTAAATGTTTAGCAGAAATGAACAGTGAGGTCATCTGGTCCTAAACTCTTCTTGGTTTATAATACTGCTTCAATCTCCCTACTCACTGCTGATCTGTTCAGATATTATATATTTTCATGATTCAGTATCATTAGGTCATACAGCTTTACGAATTTATGCCCTCCCTCTAGGAATGAAGAAATAATAGTTGGTTGTGGCCTAGGCCTGGCCAAAGCTGAAAAGACAGATAAGAAGTCCCTCTGCAGACCCCAGCTCTAGCCTTGGCTTCACTCAGCATTGTCCTTGCCATCAGACTTTTTAAACAAGTATTCATGACTCTAGCACCACCACTGAGTGCCCCTAAGCACAACCACTGAGCTGCACCCTGAGTACCACCACTGAGCCGCCCCTGAGCACCACCACTGAGCTGCCCCTGAGCACCAGCACTGAGCTGCCCCTGAGCACCACCACTGAGGTGCCCCTCAGCACCACCACTGAGCCGTCCATGAACACCACCACTGAGCTGTCCCTGAGCAGCACCACTGAGGTGCCCCTGAGCACCACCACTGAGCCGCCCCTGAGCACCACCACTGAGCTGCCCCTGAGCATCACCACTGAGCCGTCCCTGAGACCACCACTGAGCCGTCCCTGAGCACAACCACTGAGCTGCCCCTGAGCACCACCACTGAGCTGCCTGTGCACCCTTTTCCACATATGAGGATATGATAGCCTCTTCAGTCCCTACTGAGTGACTTGCCAATTCCCTGGCCCTTGTCCCTCAACTAAGTAACATTTCTCCACAAAACAAATCTTAAGAAATTTTAATACTCAAAATAATACCAAGTAGCTCTTGTCAACATAATGGAATAAAACAAAAATTCAGTAACAGAAGAAACTTTGGAAACTATACAAAAATGGAAACTAACAACATACTCTTGACATCCAAAGGGTTAACAAAGGAATTTAAAAAATTATAGCGTTCCTAAGAAAAGTCAAGGCAGAAATACATACAGAACCTTAAGGGATCCAGCAAAGGCAAGTCTATGAGATACCTTGGTTAACAATAAATTTCTATATCAAAATAATAGATCTCAAACAACATAACTCTTTACTGAAAAGAATTATACAAAAGGAACACTAAATCCAAAATTAACTGGAGAAAAAAATGTTACAAGGATCACAAAAAAATTATGAAAATAGGGACTAAAACAAATACAAAGATTAACAAAAAGACAATTTTGCTTTTTGAAAAAAAAATACCAAATTCACAAATCTTTACCTAGATTAATTTTAAGAGACAGAGGGGAGTCAAATAAACAATATCAGGTTAAAAAAGAAATAATACAGCTAATACCATAAACAGACAAAAGTCTTAAGACAATATTATGAACTATATTCCAACAAATTGGAAAATCTAGAAAAATGAAAAATTTCTGGATAAAAACTACCAATATTGAATTATGATGAACTAGAAAATAGTAATGAGTTTAATTATTAATAAAAAAAATCTCCCATCAAAGAAAATGTCAAGATCTGATGGCTTTACTGTTGAATTCTACTGAAGGAGAAATTAACAAAAGACTAGTATGTAAAAAAATTACCTAAACAGAATAAAGATCATATATGAAAAACCCACAACTAATATCTTATTAAAGTAAAATAAGCTAGACAATATTCCCTCTAAGATTATACACAAGTATGCCCTCCTTGAAACATTTTATTCAACATAACACTGGAAAGCCTACCCATGACAATTAGGCAAGAGAAAGAAATAAAAAACATCTAAATTGGAAATGAGAAAGACAAATAGTCCCATTTATAGAGGATACAATCTTATATATAGAAAACCCTACAGATTCCAAAAGCAATAAAAAAGCTATTAGAATTTTAAAAATACAGTAAAGTTGGAAGATACAAAATCAATATATAAAAATCAGTGGCAGAACTGAGGCCCAGGGTGATGTGGTTGCCACAGGTGGTAGAAGTAAAGATGGCAAGCATGGTGGGGTGGCCAAAAGAGCTCCCCATCCACTCTGTCCCCAGAAGCTGTGGGTAGAGGAGGAGGAAGTTACTATCCCTAACAGCTGGGTTCTTGTTACCACTGCCACTGGGCTTCTTGGCAGAGCTGTATTCAAGGAATTTCAGCAGAATAACTGGTGTGCTGTTGGCTATGGGTTCAGAAGAGCAAGACCACAATGTGAACAAGTTAATCTATTGGATTCTAATGTAGTTCATCACATTATTCATAATTTTCATGAATGGTTGTACACCATCTCCATGTGTTATGATGTTAAAATGTCAGAAGCATTGAAAGGACCAGTATCCTTCCCTAAATCACAAAGATTTAAAAAACAAAAAGACTCTCCACAAAATTCTAATGTTGACAAAGATGCCACCTTGACTGCTTCAGCTAGAAAAGTTAGACTTTGGAATTAAAGAAGGAATCTCAAAAGAATGATACTGCTGTGAAGACACTGGAAAAAGAGATTCGTGTTCTTGTAGGAACCTGGTGCTCAAGAACAGAGGGGTCTGGGAGCTGGAGACTGGGCTGGAGAAGATGGAAGTGAAGCTAAATGCCATAGTCAGGGAGGAAACAGCGCTCTCTGCAAGTAACACCTCTCGGGGAAAGCAGCTCTTTGAACAGACAAGGACTAATGAACCAAGGTCTAAGTTTTCTCAAAATGGTGACCAGAAGAATTCAAAAATTCCAAGCCTGGAGTTGATGAAACTTAGAAATAAAAGAGAAACAAAGATGAGGAGTATGATGTTTAAGCAAAAAGGCAGGAGATGAAGCTGGAGGTCACCCAGAAGAATCTTGAAGAGTCTTGGGGAAATAGCCCAGCTTGAGAAGAAACTTGCTTCAATATAGAAATCCAAGACTGATGATAAGTCTAACACAGAAAATCTCTTGGAATACATTGAATAATTATGTGTGCATCAGACCAAGTAGAAAAAGCTAGATATTGCCTAGTTAGAAGAAAAAACACTGGAGAGGGGGCACAGAGCCTCACTGCCCTCCAGGGTAGAGTGCCGTGGTGTCAGCGCACATCAACCTCAAAGTCTTGGGCTCATGCGGTCCTCCTGTCTCAGACTCCCGGGTAGCTATGACTACAGGTGCCTACCACAACACCCAGTTAGTTTTTCTTTTCTTTTTCTTTCTTTTTTTGAAAGGATCTCTCTCACTCTTGCTCAGACTTGTCTTGAACTCCTGAGCTCAGGGGATCCACCCATCTTGGCCTCTCAGAGCACTAGGATTACAGGCATGAGCCAATTGACATCTGGTCAATTAGCAGAAAATTTTGAAGGGAAAAATCATGAATTTTAAGCCTTCAGCAGTCTCTTGAGGAAAAAAACATCAACTGTCTAAACAAGTAGAGGACCTGAGTGCTAAATGTCAGTTGTTTGAAAAAGAAATAGAAGACCTTATAAACAGGAAGGAAAATCTAAATGCGGAGATGCAAAACTTATACATTTATTCTTGAAAAACAAGAGTATGAAAAGCTTCAGAAAGAAGAATTACAAACTGATTCACTTCTGCAACAAGAGAAGGAATTATCTTCTGGTCTTCAGCAGGAAAATCATTAAAGAGAGGAAGAATTAAAGCCAACACTGGATGAGCTTGATAAATTACAACAAAAAAAGAGGAACAAGCTAAAAGACTGGTCAAGCGATTAGATGAAGAAACAAAATTTAAGCTGAAGAACTCAAACTCCTAGAAGAAAAGCTGAAAGGAAAAGAGGCTGAACTGCAGAAAGGTTATGCTGTGAACGCTAAGGTCACCCTGCTCCTGCAGCACAGGACAAAACCTCTGGGATTTTATTGCACAGTTTGAAAGCTACCAAGCAGCAGCAGATAGTGAGACAGACAATCTTAACCTGAAAAACTCATCACTACTGGAAAAAGGGGCCAAGGCGAAGCAAAGTGCAGAGCATCTCGCACATCAGATACTGGCAATGGAGAGCACAGATGAAGAGTGTGAGACCTGCAGACAAGGGGGCCCTTGGAGAAGCAAAAGTTAGGTAAATCACAGTTTCTTCTCTTAAAAAATAACTGATTTGCAGAACCAACTTAAGCAAGAAGAGGAGGACTTTAGGAAACATCTGGAAGATGAAGCAGCAAGAAATCTGGAGAAGAAAATACAGTGGCAGAATTAACTAAAGAAATGAGTAACTGCTGTCTCCTGTATAAAGACCTTAATAATAAAAACTAAACCTTTTCAGCTACACAGGATGCATCTGAAGCAGAAAAACAGGTATTGTTGAATGAACATGGTGCAGGCTCAGGAACAGCTAAATAAAATAGGAGATTTGCTTGCTAAATTATTGGGTCATCAGAATTCAAAGAAAAAATCAAGCATCAAATTGTAAAGCTGAAAGACAAAAACTCAAAGAGGAGGTGTCAAACCCTGCCCTAAGCTTACTACAAAGAAATAAAGTGAGGCAAAACCTCAGAAAGAATTGCATGAAGTTCTGGGTATCAAACACTTTGATCCTTCAAAGATTTTTCAGCATAAAAGTACAGGAAATTTTGTCCCCCAGACTCCATTAGACAAAGGCAATACAAACCGCTGCCAAGCTCCTGTGGAGAGTCAAGAATGATGAAGGAAACGTCTGAGAATCTGCAGGAAATTACTGCATTCTTATCACTGCTATTGTTGATGTTAACAAGTTGTTGTTCATATGTTCGTGAGGGTATTTTATGAAGTATTTAACTTTCACTGCCTAAAGTATATGAAAGAAAATTCAACGTCTTACCAAAGTATCTTCTGGCACCCTATTTTCTGTAGTAAATACTTCCTCCTTAATGCTAACCTTCATCCCCTCATTCTGGGTCTTTTCACTGTCCTTCCAGCTTACAGTGCATACCATCAAATAAGCATTTCTGCAAAAATCAGTATTGTATTATTCCCTTTTTCTGAAACCTTAGTTTCCTGACTCTAATCCCCAGATACTCTTAGTGTAATTGATCCTTGAGATCCTTCCTACTCTGAGCCCTTTTGTCTAATCCAGAACATCTTGGCTTGTTCTTGCCTCTGGTTTGATCCTACTACTATTGTTCATTCTGTCCCACCCATCATCCTTCCACTTGTCCAGTTCAAGTAAGTATGGACAAGTCTGAGACCATAGGAACCTCTTAATCTTATCAGTCATTGAGTTGTTTAATAATTTACAGATTCCTAGGATCCATCCTAGTTTCCCAGTTCTACTAATTTAAAATCTCTGGTTTGGCCTATAAACCTTCATTTTTAATGAACTCCTCCTGTGATTCTAAAACATGCTAAATATTTGAGAAACTTTGCATATTACTGTTACCTACCTGCCTGCTGAGTCTTTAATATGAAAGTATACAGTAACTCATTTACCCAGTTATTCCACTTGCATTTTACGAAGTTACATTAATGCTTCTGTCTAACATGTATTTAGAAACAATCAATGTCAATTCTATATGTTAATATCAAACTATATGAAAAAATTGAGAAATAAATCCTATTTATAATATCTACCAAAAAAATCAGATATCCAAAAATAAATTTCATCAGAAATCAAAGAGCTCTAACTGAACAGTATAAAATTTTGATAAAAGATACTGACACACATAAGTAAAAAGATATCCCTTTTTCATGAATTAGAAGGGTAACATTGTTAAAATGTTCATAACATACAAAGTGATCTACAGTTTCAACGCAATCTCTATCAAAATATTAATGGCATTCATCAAAGAAATAGAAAATTACAAAATTCATATGGAACCAACACAAATAGCAAAGGCAATATAAAATGAAAAGAATAACACTGGAAGCATCACAGTAACAGAGTTCAAAATATACTATAAACCTACAATAGTGTTGATAGCATGACCAAGGCATAAAAACAGACACATAACCCAAAGCAGCAGGATGGATAATACAGTATTAAATCCATGTACTCACAGTCAGTTTGATTTTTACAATGGTGCCATGAATACCTATTGGGGTAAGGACAATCCCTTCAACAAATGGTGGTTGGAAAATCTGACGTCTCATGGAAAACAATAAAACTAGACCCTTATTTCTCAATATATATTAAAAAATAAAATCCATATGGATTAAAGCTTAAACACAGGACCTGAAATGAAAAAAACTACTGGAAGAAAACAGAGCTCCATGACACTGGCCTGGGCAAAGATTCAAAAGACCTCAAAAGCACAGGCAATAAAACTTCACATAGAGAAATGGAATTAAACTAAAGAGCATCTAGACAGCAAATGAAATGATCCACAGAGTGAAGGACAACCCACAGAAAGGGAGAAAACATCTGCAAATTAGATATCTGACAAAAGGTCATTATACAGAATATACCAAGAACTGAAACACTCAATAGAAAAAAATCTCAATTAAAAAATGGATAAAAGAACTAACCAGAGATTTCTCAAAAGAAATAAAAATGGCTACCACATGTATGAAAATTCTGAACATTGCTAATGATTAGGAAAATGCAATCCAAACCATAATGAAATATTACCTTATCCAAATTAGAATAACAATTAAAAATGACAAAAAATTAAGGTGTGAGGTTCAGCACTCATAGCACAGTGGTTATAGTGCCGGCCACATACACTAAGGCTGGTGGGTTCAAACCTGGTCCGGGCCAGCTAAACAATGACAACTGCAACAAAAAATAGCCAGGCATGGTAGCAGGTGCCTGTAGTCCCACCTACTTGGGAGGCTAAGGCAAGAGAATTACTTAAGCCCAAGAGTTTGAGGCTGCTGTGAGCTGTGACACCATGGCACTCTACCCATGGCAACATAATAAGACTCTGTCTTAAAATAAAATAAAAGTGTGGATGTGAAGAAAGACAAATTCTTAGATAATATTGGTGAGGATGAATTCAAAATAGTACAGCCATTATGGAAAATGATATGGAGGGCCCTCAAAAAACTGAAAATATAAATATCATATAATCTAGAAATCCAAATACTGAAAATCCATTCAAAAGAAGTGGAATCAGCATGTCGAAGAGATAAATGCACTTTCCTGTTTATGGCAGCACTCTTAACAGTAGCAAAAACAGGGAATCATCCAAAGTGTCCATTAACAGATGAATGAATAAAGAAAATGTGGCCCATATGTACACACAACACAGTACAGTCCCACAAAAGGGTGTCACCTGTCATCTGTGGCAACATGAATGATCCAGGAGAACATTAACTGAAATAAACCAGGCACAGGAAGACAAATGCCATGTGATCATACTCATATGAGGAATATAGAAATATTCACCTCTAGGAGAAATAGTGTAGGGATGGACAAACGCTGCGTAGTGTAAAAGGGGAAATGAGGAGAGATGAGTCAATGGGTACAAAGTTACAGAGAGACAAAAGGAAAAAGTCCTGCTATTCCACTGAGCAGTAGATTGCCCATTGTTACAAATAGTGGCTTGCATTCTTCAAAACAGCTAGAAGGATGTTGAATATTCTTTTTTTTTTTTTTTTTTGAGACAGAGCCTCAAGCTATCCTCCTGGGTAGAGTGCCATGGCTTCACAGCTCACAGGAACCTCCAACTCCTGGGCTCAAGCGAGTCTCCTGCCTCAGCCTCCCAAGTAGCTGGGACCACAGGTGCCTGCCACAACTCCTGGCTATTTTTTGGTTGCAGCCGTCATTGTTGTTTGGCGGGTTCGGGCTGGATTTGAACCCGCCACCTTAGGTGTATGTGGCTGGTGCCTTGGATGTTGAATATTCTTACCATAAGTTAAAGATAAATTTATGAAGTGATAGATATGCTAAATACCCTGATCATTACACTATGTATGTATCAAAATGACAGCATACCCCATAAATATGTACATTAATTACATGTCAATTAAAAATTTTTAAACATAAAAAAGCAGTGCTAAAATTCACATGGAATGACAAAAGACCCATAATACCTAGTGAAATCTGGAGAAATAAAAACAAAGATGATGGCATCACAGTCTCCAATTTAAATTACATTACAAAGCTATAGCAATACAAATAGTATGGTACTGGCATAAAAACAGAAAAAAAAAATAGAGACCAGAAATAAACCAAGCATACACAGCCAACTCATTTTGGTAAGGGCACCAGACAGACAATGGGAAATAGTGGCTTTAAAATACTTGTGTAGGTATGAGAATGACATGAAGGCTATATTAGCCAATTGGATGAGAATGTTTCAAATTGTATACAGAACCAACACACTGTACCCTATGATAGTATTAATGTGCACAACTATGATTTAATAAAATAAAGAAATAAATAAATAAAATACTTGTGTAGGTATGAAAGAATGAAATTAGACCCTTATATTATGCCATATAGAAAAATCAACTCAAAATAGATTAAATATCTAAATACAAGACCAGAAAATATAAAATTTCTATAAAACCATATAGGAAAAATAAACTTCAAAACAGTTTGGCAATATATTTTTTAATTAGACACTAGAAGCACAGACAACCAGAGCAAAATTAAGTATGTGGGCATGTGTTAGACTGAAAAACTTCTGCACAGCAAAGGAATCAGTACATCAAATAAATGGAATCCCACAGATTCAGAAAGAGTATTTGGGAATTATATATCTAGGTTAATATCTAAACCAGGAGTGGGGAACTATTTCATGTTGGAAGGCCACATTAAATTAGCTGTAATCAAATAAGGCTACATTCAAAAAACTTCAATTAAATTTTCTTAATAACATACATTATGCTTTAAAAATCTAACTACTATGTATAAAATAATTTCAAAAAATTAAAACTAGTTCTTAATTTTTTTATTTAAAAAAATTTCTATAAAAAAGAAAAAAAATTCTAATTTGTTAATTTAAAATTTGTTAATTTTAAAGTCAACTAACTTTTTAATGACTTTGTTATGTCTGTTTTTCACTAAAAAGCATGTGAATATTTCATTACAGCATGGAATGCCAGTTTCAGTTGATGGATATCATTTGAGAGCTTAAGGGGACCTTGATTTGGGTTAACAAAGAGAGTGCAGACTTGCCTCAACAAGTGACTGAAACACAAGGAAGCATTTGGGGGAGTATTTTCCATATTTCTATTGGATCTTTCTTAGCATCAGACTATGACTTTAAAATATTGACACAGATGTGATGTTGCAAAAGTTTGCTTAAAGTTGTTGCAAAGTGTACAGTCTGTATATAAAACTCACAAAACTTACCACATTCACTATAATTTCACATTTATCTTGAAAGTTAAAGATATTTATTCCCAGTGTTATTTCCAAGAGTTCCCAAAGCAAGTAAATCTTTGTAGCAAAGAAAATATGTTAGGACCTGAATGAAGTATAAAACCTGTACCCAGTCAGTAGCATCAGCTGATTCATCCAAAGTAAAGGGATAAGCAGCATTTTCCTTCTGACATGGTGAACGGAGTTGCTCTGTTAAGTTGAAGGCTCATTCATGCTGCTGATCATTTATGGTTCTCCTGGAAAGAGGCAGTTGTTTGTACTTTGAAACATTACCAAAAACTAAGCATCCTACAACTTCAACAATGCATTGTCTCACAATTCCACATCACTACATGTGGGGTAAAACCCCACAGCTGTGTGCTCCTTCACAAACGATGTGCTCTCTTTAAGCTCCAGAAGCAGGTGGACAGACTTCTGTGGAAGGCAACTCTGTCAATGACCCAGTATCCCTGGTCAGCATGGAACAGGGCCTGGGGATTAGGGCATAAAAACCCATCTCCAGTGACTCTGGCCATGTGGTTGTTAAGCCTGCAAAGAAGGGGTTAAAAACCTTTCTGCAGAGACACAGCCTAGGGGTTAATAAGTGAACTCTTATTGGAAAACCACCAGGCCTCCAGATTGCCAGAGACAGAATCCATAAACCTGCTTTCTGTAATACAATGAGTGCATAGTATAACTTTAAGGTTTTACTCCCCTCTTAGCAGTCTCAAGTCTTTAGACAAACTCCCTTTTGCAGCTGTCTCAAAGTTTCAAACTTTGTGTCTTTTTGAAGGTTGAACTAACTTTAGAAAAGTAGTATGAATGCTTTGCTTGTTAATTAATAATGTGTACGTGACCAGCAAACTATAAAAGGTGGTCTTGAACAATAAAGCTTTGCTACTTGCCATCAGTAAGTAGTCATGAACAACAAATCGTGATTACACGCCATCAGCGGGTAGTCTGTCTCTTTCACTATAATAATTCCAGATGCGAGACTGCACCTGTGGTGACACTGTCTGTCTTTCATGAAACCCCAACACAACAACTACATGCCTTCTTTTTTTTCTTTAACATATAAGCTACTTTCTAAGTTGCTTCAGTGGCATTATTTCCAGGTCTTATTGCTGCCTGAAATAATTGTCTTTGCTTCTCATCATTTGATTTCTACAATAAAACATCTTATGCCTCTCCCTCTAATTTATCTGTGGTCCTCATAAGTGTTGTAATGCTGATGAGCACCAAATTTCTTTAATGTTGATACTGCAGTTATCACAAAGCAAGCAGTAACTATGTGATATGATGGATATGTTAAATGCATACCTATAGAAACTATCTGTTGACATATCACTGTATCATTTTATGTGTAACAGAAACAAGATGACATTGCAATTCCCAATCCTCATTTTAAAAAATCTTTTTTTTTCCCCTTCAGTGTTCTCTTGGGTCTTCTTTGACACTCTGGTCTATTAAGCAGATAGAATTTTAAAAATATTGTTGATCTGTGCAACTATTCACAAATTTCACTTCAAACAGAAATAGTAGACCTTAGTCAAAAGCTGCTAACAGAATGCTGTACTCAACCCCCATAAACTCTCACCAACCTTCCTCATATGGCAGCAGTTTCAATCAGGCAGGGGGAACTAAATCTAAACATAACAGCTGCCAATTTAGCCTTTATGGCTTATTGTTCTAATTGTGCTGGTCAATCTAGGAGAGTTATTTCATTGACATTTATTTTATTTGTTATTTTAAATACATTAATTTTAAAAATAAAACTATAAATTACGAACAAAAATGTATAAATAAAAATAAAAGGATGTGTTCTGTAAAATTTGGATTCAATCAAAAATACCTGGAAGGCCACAGGTGGTCTTAAGGTGGCAGGTTCCCTATGCAAGAAACTCACACAACTCAGTACCAAAGGAAATAAAAATAATAACCTGATTAAATATGGGCAATGAACCTGAATAGACATTTCTCCAAAGAAGACCTAAAATTAAGTAATAGAAAAGATATTTAACATCACAAATTGTCAGGAAAATCCTAACACAAACCACTTCATGCCTATTAAGATAGCTATTATCAAAAACACAAGAGTAACACTGTTGGCAAACGGGTGGACAAATTAAAGGTTTGCAAATTGATGAGGGATAATGTATACTGATGTAGCCATTATGAACAAAAGCAGAGATGTCTAAAGAAATTAACACTAGAACTATCATGTGACCCAGCAATCCCTCTTCTGGGTATATGCTTAAAAGAAATGAAACGATCACCTTACAAAACATCCACAATCCCATGTTCATTGCAACATTATTAAACATAGTCAAGATATGAAAACCTGTTGAAATAATTTGTGAAATATATCTCAGTATATATATATATGCATATATGAATGTTATTAATAATTATATTATTATATATGTATATATGAATATTATTATGAAATAATTTGTGAAATGTATCTATATATATACAAATATCATTAAGCCTTAAATGAGGATATTCTGCCATTTGCAACAAGGACATGACTGGAGGACATTATGTTAAATAAGAAAAGTTGGACACACAAAACAATGTATCACATGATATCTCCTATATGAGGAATCTAAGAATAAGAGGTCAAATACACCGAAATAGAGAGTTAAGCAGTGGTGACCACAGGCATGGGAGTGGGGGTAATTAGAAGATGTAGGTAAAGGGGATGAATTTGTAGTTATGTATATGTATAAATTTACATAGGTAAAGTACATTATGATGACTACAATTTATAGTATTATATTATATACCAGAAATCTTTTTTTTTTTTTGAGACAGAGCCTCAAGCTGTCCCCCTGGGTAGAGTGCCATGGCATAGCTCACAGCAACCTCTAACTCCTGGGCTCAAGCAAGTCTCCTGCTTCCGCCTCCCAAGTTGCTGGGACCACAGGCGCCCACCACAACGCCTGGCTATTTTTTTTTCGGTTGCAGCCATCATGGTTGTTTGGCAGGCCCGGGCTGGATTTGAACCCGCCACCTTAGGTGTATGTGGCTGGCACCTTAGCCACTTGAGCCACAGGCGCTGAGCCATATGCCAGAAATCTTCCGAAAGAGATTTTATGGCTGTAATCAAAGAAAGTAATAACTATGTGACATGATGGATATGTCAAATGCATACCTATAATAATTGCTTCACTATATTTACATAAAAATATCATGTTATATACTTTAAAGTTATAGAATGGAAAATCAGTAAAGCACATGTAATGGGACAGTGATTTTCCATATTTTGGAACTGGACAATTCTCAAATCATTTAGGTAGAATGCCCCATGATTTGGATGTCTTTTCCCTTTCCCTCTCTCTAAATATGAAGAGGGATTTCAGTGCAGAAATAATAATGAATTTGCAGGAAAAAAAAGTACTACCGTGTTTACCCAAAAATAAGACACTGTCTTATATTTATTCTTTCTTAAAACACACTAGGGCTTATTTTCAGGGGATGTCTTCCTCTCCGTGCTGAAATGCATGGCATGGCTATGCAGATATGCTGCATAGCCACACCCATCACTAGGTCTTATTGGGGTAGGGCTTATATTTAACAAATGCATAGAAATCCTGCTAGGGCTTATTTTGGGGGTAGGTCTTATTTTCGGGGAAACACGGTATGGCGTGATTTGACTACCAATGAAAACTGTCAACCTAGTTTTTTGAATGTATCATGTGAGAAGCTATGGAACACAGAGGTACACAGTATTCAAAGTTGTATACTGCTATTTAAGAGAAATTTCTTAGGAAAAGCCACAGAAATTAGAAAATGCACTGTCATAAAAAGAGAAGCATAATCATGTCAAGGCCTACTGATTTGTGAACCAAAAGGAAATGGTAAAATACAATCTCCAATCAAAAATGCTAATAGCATAGAAAATGCATATAAAACAAAGGAAGGATACCGAAAATATCTCAATTTCACCATTTAAATATACTACAAAATTACACTAAATGACCTCAGATTATCTATTTTTAAATAAAAAAACTCTATTGTATTGAACACAATTTATCTAGAGAAAAGCAGTCACTGACTTGGTGTTCATATTTTCTGCCAATCTGAGTCCTACAGATATTTCATTTCTTCAGCATAATAGAACCTGTGTAAGTTGACTATCCAAGGGACTCTAACAAACTGGTCAACATAAGGACCTAGGCCTACTGTACTGACACAGACCACATGGTGCATGTCCAGTCTATGAAAATTGGGTCAACTTAACAAGTTAGTGGTCAGTGTAGGGAGGTGGTAGCCTAGGGAGGTTCTATTGTAGTTGTAAATAGCAGCAATTACAGGTAATAATAACAATTAAAAAAAAAATACCTTACTATTCTGATATCCTAAAGCTGATTCACAAAATATGCTTACCAAAATTTTATGAAAATTTTAGAAATAGCTACAATTTCATTCAAAGTAAGGTCCTAATAAAGACCATTTTAGAAAGCTGAATATGATCTAAAACTTCAGATCCGGGGAGCAACAAGCTGAGTGCATGACTCAGCCACTCAGGCACTGCTCCTGCCCACTATATCACCTGCCCAGTCATGTCCTATGAAAAGCCCAAGGAGGAAGTGAAGATGGAGAAAGACAACATGGTCCTGAAAATGGCAGGCAGGACAGTTCCATGGTCAAGTACACACCCTGCTAGCAAGCTGATGAAGGCCTACTGTGAGAGGGCTTGTCAACAAGACAGATTAGATTTAGGATTGATGGGTAACTGATTAATCAAACAGACACTCCAGCACAGCTGGAGACGTAGGATGAAGACACCATCCACATGCTCCAGCAGCAGACCGGAGGCATGAGACCAGCTGCCTGCTAGGTGTGGCCTTAGAGGGATATCCTCATGCTGGTTGCCCTTCCTTACCTTGCTGTTGATAACAGGTGACCACGCCAGCCATAAAGGCATCTGCAGAAGCTTGAGGGCATTCACTAGAACATTTTTTCTCTCAGACGTACTTCAAATGTAACTCAAAACTGTATCTGCAGGGATGGATCTGCCACTTAAATCTCATCAATCAGAACTATTATCTTTGTTCAGGAGAAATGAGCTGAAAGTTTTGGAGGGGGGGTTGCTAATGTTTTCATTTTCCCTTAGTCCCCCCTTACAGCATTTTCTATCTCAGATTCCTGGCCTGAATATTTGCTTTTAGTGTATGGACAGGATCTTGCTCTGGTGTGAGCTGCCCCTCACTGCCTGTTCTGGTCACACTGCCCTGATATTTGCACCAGTGGGTTAGGTGTGGGGCCTTAAAAAGGTGGGGATGGAAACCAGACTCTCACTTGCTATTTGTTGTAGGCACAGGTTATTAAAATGCTAAATATTGCAGATTTAAACTTTGTCACCATATGGTAAAGATTAAGGGAAAATACTGGAATCCTTTCTACTATACTTTGGTAGCATGGCCCCACATGCTCCCAGCTCCTTGAGCATGTCCTCTAGGGGTCCCAGGCCCAAGCCTCCACCTGACTCCTCATCAGTGCCTGATAGTTGGTACATGGACAAGGATTGGCACAGCAAAAACTGGCTTTTTCCCTAGTCTGAATATAGAAGAAAGTAATCCCCACATCTCACATGGTGATGGTGTTGTGACATCAGATTTCTTCCAAGTATTTGCTTCTGCTGAGTAGTTACAGTCTATACCTAAACAAGTCAGATAAAGTATTGCTGGATTTTCAGTTATGCTGTGGTGTAAAACAGCTACTTCAAAGTATGGTTTCCAACAAACCCACGGAGGACGACTTCACGCTCTGCTCTCTTCCCATGTGTTTGTGCCGTGTTGCCTTCCAAGTACATATTGAACTTTCCACACGTCACTGTGGTGAGTGCAGTTCTATGGAACATTTGGGGACCCACGCCAATTAGAAATATTTGTAGCCCTGCCTGTTGTTCTTCTATAAGGATCCATTGCTGCCTGGTATCCACTTTCTGACTTTTTTATAGTCACCTGAACAGCAACCCATCATCTCCTGCTTGCTTAAAATCTTTCTCAAAATGTTTTCATTTCTGGGCAGTACCTGTGGCTCAAAGGAGTAAGGCCCTGGCCCCATATGCTGGAGGTGGCAGGTTCAAACCCAGCCCTGGCCAAAAACTGCAAAAAAAAAAAAAATGTTTTCATTTCCTTTGTTTGCTGTATAGGCTTAGATGGGGGTTTGTTAGGTCTGTTATGTTTAATCACCAATTTGTACATTATCTGCTGTCCTTTACTACTGTAAACAGTAAATATAATTTGTTAAAAAAAAAAAAAAACAACTTTAAGTCCATCACAGGGTCATGAAAATACAGCATCCAGGGCCACGCTTATCCCGGAAGAGGAGGAGCTGAATACATTGAACATGCTGATACTGTGGCTCCCTCTGAAGCCATGAAAGCAGAGTATTATAAATTCTGACTTTGATATAAACAATTGATCTTAAATAATGTTTGAGTTTTAACATACTAAGTCATACATTTCTTAATTTTAAATTCTAGAAAAATCAATGATTTAAAAGTTAATAAAACATGTATCTCCTTAGAATCTTTTTTCCTTTCCCTTCAGGTTTCAACACAGTGCTACACAACACCAGGCTGTCTCCCACTCCTCTCCCTGGGATGTCTTTCAACAAGCACTTCACAACTGGGCACATGGTTCCCCCTGAATCTGTATTTTAACTTTTCCTCTAAAAAAAGCTAATTCCACAAACACTGCTATAAGCAATGCTATGATTTCTACTCACAAAAACCCTCAGAGAATAATTACTATTAAAAACATATTCTTCTTAGTAAAGTATCTCAAGAATGGAAGAAAAAACATCCAATGTACTCAGAACTATTATGAAACCAATCTATAATCACTCACACTTTCCTATGAAAGACAAATCACAACTATAGCCCAAGATGAAGGAGGGAGTATGGGAGGGGAGGGGGAAGATTTGGCAGAAGGGTAAATGTGGAACCATTCCTATGGTCCATATTTCAAAGGTACATGTCAAATTATTAAGTAGAGTTTAAATGTCTTAACATAATAAGTAAATGAGGTGAAGGCTATTTTAACTAATTTGATGTAAGCATTCCAAATTGTATATAAAATTAGCACATTGTATCCCATAAAGGCATTAATGTATACATGATCTCAGTATTTATCACTTAATAAAAAAATGCATGAGAACACTCAAGAACAAGAAAGATTCTGCACTCACTATACAACAGAACACCCTGGAGAAGCCTCACAGAGTTCTCCTCTCAGGGTCCTCAGACAGCTTCTCCCCAGGACATAGGTCCAAGTTGTCCTGACGCAGACAGGCACCTCTGAGGGCACCCTACAGTAATGCAAGCTCCTGCCCAGACAGAGGGCACAGCAGAGCTGCCTGTGGGCAGTATACACATGTGCACCACACAGAGAAATGACAGGTAGGAGTGCCCTGCCAGTATAGAAAGACAAACACTGCACAATCTGACCCAGATGAGGAATATAAAACAGTTGATCTCTTCAAAGTAGAGAGCAAAGCAGTGATTACAAGAAACTGGGTAATGTTTGGGAGCCGGGTGGGTAGGAGTGAGAAGAAACTGGTCAGTATGCAGAAGGGACAGCGAGGTTGGAAGTCAGTCCTGGTGCTGTGTTGCACAACAGGGTAACTACAGTTACTATCACTGTGCTATAATTTCTGAAATAGCAGATGGGAGGATTCTGACTGTTCTTACTACAAAGAAGAGGTGAATGTATGAAATGATGGATATCCTAAATGCCCAGATCATTAAATTGTGCGTACATACATCAAACCATTACACTGTACCAAACAAATACACACACTATGTGTCTATTTTATAAAAATTTTAAATGGAAAAGAAAACAATGCTAAAATTCATATGGAATCATACAGGTCCTCAATAGCTGACACAATCCTGAGAAATAACAACAAAGATGGAGGCATCACTTTCCCTGATCTCAGATTATATTGCAAAGTTACACTAACACAAACACTACGGTACCAGCATAAAACCAGAAACAGACAAATTTTAAAAAAAGAAATCACTAACAAACCAAAAAACATATGTGTACCATCAACTTATTTTTGATAAGGGCATTGAAAGTCACAATGGAGAAAAATTGTTTTAAAGAAACTGGATATTCATGTGTAAAAGAAAGAAATATGACCCTTGTGTGACATTATATAGAAAAATAAACTCAAAACAGATAAAAGACCTAAACACGAGGCCTAAAATCACAAAACTTCTATAAGATAACCTAAGGTAAAAATACTAAATAATGGTTTGGTAACATGTATGTCTATTTTTTAATTGGACACCAGATGCTCAGGAAACAAAAGCAAAAGTAAACATGTGGAGCAACATCAACTTGAACAGCTCCTGCACAGCAAAGAAAGTGATCAGACACAAGGTACCCTCGAGAATGGGTGAAGTAACCTGGAACTCATGTATCTGATGAGGAATTAACATCTAAAATAAACATGGGGCGGCGCCTGTGGCTCAGAGCAGTAGGGAGCCAGCCCCATATGCCGGAGGCGGTGGGTTCAAACCCAGCCTCGGCCAAAAACTGCAATAAATAAATAAATTAAATAAACAAAGAACTCACACTACAAAGAGCAAATACACCCAAATAATGTGACTAATAAACATTTCTCTGAAGAAGACATAAAGTTGGCCAACTGACATAAGAAAAAGTGTTAAAAATCATTAATCATCAGAAAATTTTGAATCCAAACTATAAGATACCACTTCATACTTGTTAAGATGGTTATTCCTGAAAAGACCGAAATAATGGGGAAGGGAGGTGGATAGATGGGTGGAGGGAGAGTGATTGGTGGGATCACCTCTATGGTTTATCTTACAAGGGTACAAGTGAATCTTTCTAAAAGTAGAATATAAACGTCTTAACACAATAACTAAGAAAATGACATAAAGGCTATGTTAACCAGTTTGATGAAAATATTTCAAATTGTA
>CAUYQV010181203.1:0-13920 GCA_963574575.1 Galagoides demidoff
GTGGCGGGCGCCTGTGGCCCCAGCTACTTGGGAGGCGGAGGCAGGAGACTCTCTTGAGCCCAGGAGTTGGAGGTTGCTGTGAGCTGTGATGCCATAGCACTCTACCCAGGAGGATAGCTTGAGGCTCTGTCTCAAAAAAAAAAAAAAAGTATGGAAACTCAAAGTAAGCATTTGAGAACCTTCATAGCAACTTAACAGAGTAATTTTATGTATAATGAATCTAATAATAAAAAAGAGTGTTCATCTTTTTTTCATTTCATTTTTCTGATGATTAATTTTTATGGCATTTTACAAAGGGTATCAATGTGAGAAGGACTAGAATAAAAAAATATCCTTCAACACAGCTTTGAGTAACTCAATGGCTGAAGAAGAAATTCTCAGAAATCTTTTTAAACTTTTAGTTACTATTTTCATAAAAGTGAGTGCAACTGTAGTAAAAGACTGAAATGCAGAAGAAAATAATATTTAAAATATTTTTCTTTATATTTTACCTTTGCAAATGGTATCATGATATAAACAAAACAGACCATTAGCTTAGAATTTAAATCACTACTACAAAATTTTTTTTAAATTTTTATTTATTGTAGCTTATTTCATGTAAGGTTCTCAAATCCTGACTTGAGTCTTTCAATAATTTCAAGTTACACCTGAAATCAAGATTTATGTATACATAAATGGGGAAATCTTGGTTAACACATTTGCCTAAGGCCAAAGAATTTCCAGTTGATTCTCAATGTCAATTCTCTCCATAATGCAACAAAACATGTTAGACCTCATTCAAGAATGTGTTCACAAAACCAGCAGTAAAATAAAAAGAACACCTTTTATAGTCTGAACTCCCTCTATTCATTTATCTGTGACCTGCAATACCAAGTTTACTTTCTTAAATTTAAAATAAGCAAAACAGAAAAAAGGTTTTTTTCCATCTAATTTATGGTATTTCACAGACTTACTGATGATAAAATCATTTGAATATTAATCTGCATTTTACAGAGCTGCTTGAGAATGCTTAATTTGCTCTGACAAGAAAAAGCAAGGTAGTAACTGAAATGAAATGCCCTGAAGCAAGACTAGTTCATTAACTGATTACTAAACCCCAAACTGCAGTACGTGAGACTCATAATACTTTAAAATGTACATTATTATTCCACTTACATATATCTTACATTTCTAATCAATGTTGAAGAATAGTATAAAAATATGTATCTATCATGATTAGTCTGTTAGAACCCACTTTATTTTTTTTTTAATTTTTTTATTGAATGATAACTATGTACATTAATACACTTCTGGGGTACAGTGTGGGGTTTTCACATGCAATCTGAAATACTTCCATCAAACTGATCAACACAGCCTTCATGTCATTTTCTCAGAGAACCCACTTTAAACAGCTAAAACATATACCTTAAGCATTTCTTATAAAAAAAAAAAAAACTAACCTCCTTAAACAAAGCTTCTTTGAGATAATTAAGCAAGATTGCATACATGTATAAAATCTGATCCCCCAATAGGGAAGAAATCTGGGGCAAAAAATGCCAATTCTTATTCACTTAACAACAGTAATCTTACAAGGAAAAAAGGTAAATTTCTAAGACTGTAACAGTTTAAAACATGATTTTTTAAAATTAACGAATTATCCTTATTACACAAAGAA
Source organism: Galagoides demidoff (assembly GCA_963574575.1). Lineage (NCBI taxonomy): Eukaryota > Metazoa > Chordata > Mammalia > Primates > Galagidae > Galagoides > Galagoides demidoff. The sequence continues at coordinate 1,655 of CAUYQV010181203.1, forward strand.
AATGCTCTTTCACTGTAACTTTCTAATAAGTTAAACTGAATTTAGCATATCCCAAAGTTGAACTATTTAGCACACTGCCTGCTACAGCTGCACTTCTATCCTATCATGTCAATCAGAAATCTAAATATATCCTAGAAAAGAATAAACTCTCCCCAAGAAGGCAGACTGTAGTATGTTATTAGATTTTTGGAACAATCCCCACTTGTGTGGAGTAAACAAATGTTTTAGGCAGATCCTGTTGAAATCTTTTGCAATTTTCATTAGAAAGGCAAATGTTGACAAAAGGTTCTTTTTCCTTTTTATGAGTTGTATAAGGAAATTATAGCTATCCCTGGTGGATAATCTTGTAAGGCTTATGACAGCAATCACACACACATACAATGTAAAAATAAAAACACAAGAGGAAAAAATAGACAACTTGGCTTTCATTTTACTACTAGAGTATTCAGCATGCCAAATAAGTAGAAAAAAAGTACCAGCTTTAAGAATCCTCAGGATTTTTCTCCTTATGTAGTGAAATGGCAAGTATATTTTATATTTTTTATATATTTTTATTTTTTATTGAATTATAGCTGTGTACCTTATTAATACTCTCATGGGGTACAGTGTGTTGTTTCTATATATAATCTGAAATACTTTCATCCAGTTGGTTATTTAAATCCACCTTAAGAACATCATAAAAGATACAAAATGAATCTTTTAATCCTTTTGTCAATATTGAAAGTAAAATACTGGACGTGGTCATTAAGAGCAAACGTGTTCTCTACTTTAGAATAATAAGACAGGGGTGATGCCTGCAACTCAGTGGGTAGGGCACTGGCCCCATGTACCGAAGGTAGCAGGTTCAAACCCGGCCCCAGACAAAACTGCAGCAAAAAAATAACCGAGTTAAAACTGCCAAAGGAAACATAACCAGTAGATATGTCTTCCCTCTCTGAAACCCTAATACAGTAACCCAAATCCCTATTATGGGACTAAATCCTTTCAAAGGTAACAGAAACTGTTGAAACTTTCAAAAAGTGCTGTTCAAAAAAAACAAAAGCTTAAGTGTATACATCCAAATGGAAACAGCAGTAAGAAAGGACAGAGAAATGTTCTTTTTTTTTTTTAAAGTGTGGGATATAACCTTTCAACTCAACCTTTTAAAACTTATCTCCATAGAACAAAGCAAACGACATAAAAGCAAAAAAAAAAAAAAGAAGAAAAAGAAGAAATTAAGGAACACTCCTTTATAGATTAGAACTGAAGTGCTTTGGTAACTTGTTGATAAAGTACCATTATTAAACCATTTTTAAAGCAGAAAATAAGCTCTTTAACACCAATAAACTTGACAAGGTCGAACACGTTCACGTTAAGAATTTGTTCATTCGTGTGTTTAGAAAATAAATCTTTTTTCTACATCGGATAAAAGATCAGGTGGGTAAGGAGTGCTGTCTCCACCCATTCTTGACGTTCCTCCGTCTGGATTTTAACTTTCAAGGGAGAACACTTCTGGGTTCTGTTCTCAGTTGTCATTATCTAAGTTGAACTTCAGGCAGGCAATTCTTGCTGTAGCTTACCTGGCTGTAAATTGAGACTACTATTATTAACACTTTCTGTTTTGGGATGTCCGCTGTCCTAAATGTCTGCACTTCTTACTTTTATTCACTGGACGAGAAATACCCAAGAACGCTACACAAGAGATTTTTTTAAGGCACCGGCTGCCTTTGTGTTCGTGTGGCTTTTTCATTAACAGTACTGACCAGTGAAGAGGAACGAAGGCTACAAGAACGAGTCACACGACCAGCAGATTGTCCCCCTGGACCCTCATTTAAACCAAATCCTACCCGTCTTACCTTGTATGACATGCTCTGGTGAAATGGTCTTCTTTTCAGACTTGTTGCAAATCTCATTGGCTTCAGAAGATATAAGGTGAATGAATTCAGTGCAGCAGTTCACCACCAGCTCTCGGGCATCGTTGGCCACTCGGACATTGGGCAGAGTCTCTTTAATCATTTTATTGATAGCAGCTCTGGGGATAGTGAGATCATCATCGTTGCCAGACGAGGAAGCCATAATACCTTCCTGCCTCTCGTGGCCCAACTTTTAAAAGCTCCCAGGCTCTGGTCCACTAGTCCACAGAGATTTCTCACAAGGCTGCCCTAGGAGAGTGACTGGGAGGGGAGGGGTGCTCAGGGAGGAGGGTGCAGAAATTGAGGAAGGGGGAGGGAGAGGAATCGAGAGCGGGGAAGACCCGAGTGTGTGAGAGATTCAGGGGGAGTTGGGAGAAAAGGCAGGGGCCTGAGGATTCCGGGGAGAGCACTGCCCAGTTTGGGGAAGGGAAAATAAGGTGGTCCGGAAATTTGAGCAGCTGGGAAACCACCTTCTTGTCTCAAGAAGAGGGTGGGTGCTGTCGCCTAACTGGTCCCCAACGGCGTCGGAGCACAGGCAAGACGCAGGGGCACTGGCCTCCCCGCGGTACAGGGCGGACAACCAGCGGGCCGGCTCTACAGCGCCGGAGCCCCCGCTGCTGCCGCCGCCAGCAGCCGCTGCCGCTGCTTCGGCCAAACCATCCTTCAGACACCCGCGCCTCCGCCTCACAACATGTCGGCCGCGGCCGCTGCTAGAACGGCGGCGGCCGCCTGGGAGCGAATAAGGACGGAACTAGGCACAGTGAGAGTCGACGTGCGGGTCGCCGTGACCGTTCAGCCCGAACGCAGACCGTTGAAGTCGAAGCGGCGGCAACGGTGGTCCCTCCAGAGCCAGGGAAGGTTTGCTGGAAGCTGCTCCCGACACGCTTTGCGCGACCGGAAGCCTCGCCTCCCCGTCTTCCCCGACCAAGCGACTTCCGGGTGTCCCGCCACCGCCCTGCCCCCACCCACGCCGGCGGGAGCCGCCCGTCTTAGCTGTCAGTAGCTTCCGCCTGCTAGCTGTCGCGGCTCACGCCTGGGGATTCTTTCCCTTCTTAGGGGCACTAGCCGGCGAGCACGCGCCTCCCGGTAGTGGGGACCCCCCACCACCACCAAGCACGCGCTTTTCTGAGACTTGGGCGCCAGACCGGGGAAGGGAGGGGCAGGTTATAAGGGCGAAGATAGTTCTCGTCTATACTCTCCCTCAACCGAGGCCACGAAGCCCTCTCCTAGACGGTTTAGGAACAAAGGAGCGCTGGATATTGTTAAAAGAACTCTCGTTTCAATTTTTTTAGGAACCCGAATTGGGGTTGAAAGTGAGAGGAACCGGGCCGCGGCTGGAGAGTGGGAGGTGGGGAAAAGCAGAACCCTACGTGCCTGTGCCCCCTCGTCTGGAGAAAAAGCTTTTGAAGATACGTAATTGGCGTTATTTGGATCAAAGCTGAATGTAGTCCTCTACCCCTTTTCTCATTTATGGGAAGTGCAATGTTCAGAGGAGTGATGTGCTCGGTCACTACAAATGGCTAAACTGGAAACTAGAGTTCACATCCAGCGTAGTAGAAATGCATTGCGTACCAAGAGCCACGTCGCAAGGTTCCAATTTGGCCATTTTTCATGGTGTATTGCATTTTGGCTTCTGGAGGGAAAAAAAGTGTGTTAGAGCATCCTAAGCAACTTGATATTTGCTCCTTCCCAGAGTGACTAGGAATAGCAACGAATGTCAAGTTCCTCACAGAAGTTTCATTATTTTTAAGAAACTTAAGTTTGTCATAACTGCCATGTGGAAGAAGAGGCTACGATATAAATAGTAGGGTGTTGGAATTTCTGAAAAGTAAATGAAATACAGTTTAAATCCGCTTTGGCACATTTGTCCATCAGATTCAATTGCTTTTAGTAACTGACTTGTTTGAAATGTTTTCTTTTTTTTCTTTTCTTTTGTTTTGTTTTTGAGACAATCTCTGTTGCCCTGGATAGAGTGCTATAGCATTGTGGTAGCTCACAGCTACTTTTGAGCTGAAGCGATCCTCCTGCGCCAGCCTCCAAATAGCTGGGAGAACAGGCGCCAGCCAGCACTCCTGGCTGGTTTATCCTAGCGCTCTGGGAGAACGAGGCAGGTGGATCGCTTTAGCACAGGAATTGGAAACCAGCGTGAGTACGAGCGAGACCCCGTCTTTACTAAAAATACAAAAACTAGCCAGCTACTGGGGAGCCTGAGGCAAGAGGATCTTTTGAGCCCAGGAGTTTTGAGGTTGCTGTGACCTGTGACCCCAAAACACTAACCTGGGCAACAGAGTGAGACTCTGTCTCAAACACACATACACACACAAAACAAACTCTACAGTTTAAACCCCTAAATGTGTGGCTCTCAAGGAGACCATACAGTTTATTTATTACACTTTTTTTCATTTAGCATTTTCTCCAGGACTCGGCTCATTCTTTAGTTTCTAAAGTGTGGACACACAGTTTTCAGTGCTACTAAGTCTAGTCAAAATTTCTTTGATAAAAAGATTATTGAAATTTTTGTCTTCAAAAAAGGAATTGAACTGATGGCTCAGATGTATCATCTTTCTGAAATGTTTGTCAGCTTTAACGATTTATTGCAGTGGTTTAAATTGGTTTATGGTTTTAAAGATTTATTGTATTTTCTAAATTTATCTCGGTCTTACCAAGTTTGTCAATCTGAAAAATCTAGCTGGAGAAAAAATGCCCCCAGAGTTATCACAGTGTCACTGACCCATATCTTGTCCCTCCTGAAAAATAGTGATAATAATTTTGCTTTTTGGGATAACATGCTTTATAGACAGACGCTAAATAGGTCAGTAGGGCACATGTGTTGTTATTCCAGTAATAGTTTATTACTATATGCTTCTGTGGTAGCATAAATAGCATGAAATGTATAGTAAAGAAACGTAGGTTCCAGTCCCATCTTTTTGTCCCTTTGTCTCTTTCCAAGCTTCATTTTCATCAATTAAGAGATGGAAATATTCAAAGATAGGAGAGATTGTGTGGAAGCACCTTTTTATTATGGAGCATTATATGATGTTAGTGTTTATTGGTGTCTTTATCAGGTCTGGGCAGTCTTCAACTAGTAACAAACCCTTCTGAGCTCAAGTGATCCACTGGCTTCGCCAGAGTGCTGGGATTACAGACATGAGCCACTGTGCCTGGCCATAGTTAAACTTTTGCGAAAAATAATAACATCTCTCAGTAAGGTTTTAGAGAGTGTTATATATGAAAAAATGTTGTCCCCAAATTCATGATATGACAAGAAACATAATAGATCTGTGGGTTAATTTTCTTATGAGTGAGTTAGGCTAACTCTCTAGTAGTTACGTTAAAATGTGTTAATTTATTGACATCCAGGTTTTAGCTAAAATTACTGATAATTATAGATCTATAATACAGGGCATCCCAAAGGTTATCCATAAAGTTGTCATATAGAAGGAAAATGTACCTTCATTTACAAAATATTCATCACAAAATATTACAAAATATTCTCTATGTTTGTCACCTCTTTGCAAAATTTTGTGATGAATGTTTTGTAAATAAACGTATATTTAACTACAATTTTCCAACTTTATGAGTGACTATATTTGTAATTTGAAGCTTAATGTTTAAAAAAGCAAACAATACTCTCCACTGTGTTTATTTGTCCTTGCCGGCACACCAGTTGCAATTCAGTGACAATTGGTTTCAAAAAGAAAACCTATTAGCCTGTGCTAAGTATTATTTCCTTTAACCTTCAAAGCACTCTTGTTTGATAGGTAGTTTTAATCTCCATTTTACAGGTAAGGGAAGCTTGGAAAAGTTACCAAAAGTCAGTAAAGCAGTCAGTATATGCTAGATTATACTGAAATAACAAATAATCTCCAAATTTCAAAATGTTTCTTGTTTGTGCTATGGGTTTATTATGGTCAATAAGAGGTCTTCACACATAGAAATCCAGAATACATTAGATAATCTGTCATAGGATTCGTTTTTTAAGGAGTGATACAGGAGGGAAAGAGAGAGAGAAAGGAGAAAGTATTTGTGTTTAAAGTAATAACATTCAGTTGTGGAGACCAAAATTGTTTTGGAAACAGGAGGTGGCTCTAATTGAATAAAGCATCCATGTTGTGTAGTGGTGAAAGGGAAATGAGAAAGCCGAAGAAAGTCATGAAGTAATAGAAGCCAAGAAATAGGAGAGAGAAGTCAGTTGTACTAAAGGCAACGGAAGCAAGTGGAGAAGCTGTCACCTTTAAGGATAGGGCCACAATAACCAGACAACTCAACAAAATAACTGTGTTGCTACACTGTTGGTGTGTTTTATTTTTAAAGGAGGTAGTAGGCCTCATGAAACAGTTTTCCTGTGCTTTTTACTTCCCGTGGATCTTCATAATACTCTTCTAAGACTCCTATTTTTGTTCTTCTCAACTTGAAAAAGTCTGGCTCTTGCATGAACCTTAGTCTCATCTCTGGGTTTCCACTTAACTACCTGTAACCTTAGGCAGGGCATTTAATCTATGTCTTGATTTTTGTCATCAATAAAGTAGGATACCTGATTCAAAGGCATTTTAAAGATCAGATGACAGACATAATGCATACAAAGTATTTAGCCCAGAACTTAAATGCTCAATAAATGATAGTAGTTGTTAGAAATAGTCATCAGTACACTGATGATTATTGCCGGGAATGGAATACTGGAACTAAAAAGAAAGATGAATCCAAGAACTGTTTCACAGAAAGAGTTAGAAGAACCTGAGTTTGGCTCTTAGATAGTCAAGGAAACAGATTAGTCAGATACAATAACAAGAGTTTTAGCTTCAGAATAGGTTAGGGTAGTGCCACTGTCGAAAACAGTGAAGTTAAAAGGGAGCAGTTAAGAGAAGATGGGTTTGCTTTTGCATATGTTTGGGTCTGGGACAACAGAAGGCATTTATGGAAGTGATGTAGACAGTGGAAAGAGATGATTGCTACATTCATTCAAAAACTGAGCATGACGCGGGAGAAATAAAGATGATCACAACACCCACTGTGTTCCCAAGGACCCTATAATGATCGGAGAAGCAGAACATAAACCAGGCTGAAGTAAATACTATGATAAACATACGAGCGCAGAACATGCAGAGGAAGGAGTGATTAATATACCTATCAAAGTACAAAGGGCTTTATGGAAGATTCAACATTTTAACTAAGCTTGGAAGATTTAGTACAATTTTGATAAGAAAGAGCATGTTGTTGAAGAGGAAATGCGAAAGTATATTGTACGGCTTGGGAAAATCAAGTAGCCTTAGAGTGGCTCAGTTGATAGGGTTTGTAAAGAGGTGCAGTGGGGGCTGGGCTTGGTGGCTCACCCAGTAATGCTAGCACTCTGGGAGGCCAAGGCAGGTGTATTCAAGACCAGTCTCAGCAAGAGTGAGACCTTATCTCTAGAAATAGCTGTGTACTATGGCAGGTGCCTATAGTCCTTCCCAGCTACTTGAGAGACTGAGGCAAGAGGGTGGGTTGAGCCCAGCAATTTGAGGTTGCTGTGAGCTGTGCTGCCAGGATACTATAGCCTGGGGCAACAGAGTAATAATCTGTCTCAAAAAAAAAAAAAAAGAAAGAAAAAAAGAAAAAACTTCTGGGCTCAAGTAATCCTCAGTTTTAGCCTCCCAAATAGCGGGCGGGGACTATAGGTGTGTGGCACTAAACCCAGCTAATTTTTTCTTATTTTTTGTAGTGATTGTGTCTCCCTGTATCCAGCCTGGCCCCATTTGATCTTCCCACCTGGGCCTGACAAGGTGCTGGTATTACAGGCATGAGCGATTGCACCTGGCCAGTAAATCCTTTACAAACTGTCAAGATCAAAAAATAAAAAATACTACTACTAATGAAATCTGAAGGACAACGATGATAAATTAAATTAACAAACAACCTTTTCTCAAATCTCGCTCTTAGATTTCTCTCCCCTATTTGTTTATCTTCTCTCATCTCCTTATCCTTCCTTTCCTTTCCTTTTCCCCAACATTTTCTAAGTTTCAACCACAAGCTCTCTTGTCTCCACCCTCCTTCTTGGAGTAAGCAGAGTTTGCTGTCTTAATTATTTTCAAATGTGCATTTGAGGCTGGCTCATGCCTATAATCCTAGCATTCTGGGAGGTCAAGACGAGGCAGGCGGATTGAATGAGCTCAGGAGTTCGAGATCAGCCTGAGCAAGAGTGAAACCCAGTCTCTACTAAAAATAGAAAAGCTATGGCTCAGCGCCTGTAGCTCAAACAGCTAAGGCACCAGCCACATACACAAGAGCTGGCAGGTTCAGGCCCCGGCCAGCTAAACAACAATGATAACTTCAAGAAAAAATAGACAGGTATTGTGGTGGGCGCCTGTAGTCCTAGCTACTTAGGAGGCTGAGGCAAGAGAATCACTTAAGTTCAGGAGTTAGAGGTTGCTGTGAACTGTGATGCCACAGCACTCTACCCAAGGGCTACAGCTTGAGGCTCTGTCTCAAAAAAAGATATATAAAAATAGAAAAGCTAGCCAAGCATGGTGGTAGTAGTCCCAGGTACTTGGGAGGCTGAAGCAAGAGGATCACTTGAGCCAAAGGATTTGAGGTTGCTGTGAGCTACCATGACACCACTGCACTCTACCCAGGGCAACGGAGTAAAGACTCTTGTCTCAAAAAAACAAAAATGTGCATTTGAAGTCCCAGCTTCCCACATACACACCAATCAGCCCCTTCAACTTGGTGTGCCTAAAACAAAATCTCATCCCCTGCTCTGAACAAAGTCTTCCAACTTTCTTATTCTTCATTAAGTGTTACATTCTAAGACAAAAAACCTTCATTTTTGTCTTTTTAAAAATTGCTTTTCACTTTATATCCCATAATTAACTAGTGCTACTCCTATTGATTCTTCTTTAAAAGAGCTTTTCCAAAATTTAGGAGTCTTAAAGAGGTTCCCAGTATTTCCAAAAGATATCCACTAAAGTTTTTTTTCTTTTCTTTTTCTTTCTTTCTTTCTTTTTTTTTTTTTTTTTTTTAGAGACAAAGTCTCATATTGTCACCCTGGGTAGAGTGTCGTGGCATCACAGGTCACAATAACCTCAGATTCTTGCTTAGATTCTCTTGCCTCAGACTCCTGAGTAGCAGGGACTATAGGCGCCCATCACAATGCCCAGCTATTTCTTTTTAGAGTTGGGGTCTCACTCTTGCTCAGGCTGGTCTCAAACTCCTGAGCTAAGGCAATACAATGGCCTTGGCCTCCCAGAGTGCTGGGATTACAGGCATGAGCCACAGCGCCATGCCTCACTAAAGTATTATAATGCTAGAAAACTGGCAACAACATGTAACAAAGTGATACTCTGTCTCAAAAAAAAAATAAAAAAGAGAGATGCAGTGGGCTATGATGTAGGAAAAGTAAGTTGGGCCCCAAAGAAAATAAATCAGTATGTTATGAATTACACAGTAGTGCTAGAAGTTTTCATATTTGCTGTTTTATTTAATTTCTATATAGCCATACAAAATAGGTTTTTTGACAGGTAGGAAAAAACTTCAGAGAGGTTTACTAATTTGTTCAAAGTCTCACAGTAATAGAGCTGAGCTGAAATTTAAACCAGTTTTTTTTTTTTTTTTTTTTTGAGATAGAGCCTCAAGTTATCTCCTTAGGTAGAGTGCTGTGACATCACGGAACACAGCAACCTCCAACTCGTGGGCTCAAGCAAGTCTCCTGCCTCAGCCTCCCCAGTAGCTGGGACCACAGGCACCTGCCACAATGCCCAGCTATTTTTGGTTGCAGCCATCATTGTTGTTTGCTGGGCCTGGGCTGGATTCGAACCCACCACCTTAGGTGTATGTGGCTGGCGCCTTAGCCACTTGAGCCACAGGTGCCGAGCCAAACCAGGTTGTTATTAACTCCAAAACTGAGTATATTTTCAATTTGGTAACTCAAAATAAATAGAGAAAAAAGTTATATTTATTATAGCACTTTAAAAATATAAAGCACTTTCAAGTGTATTTGTCTTTATAACTAGTTATTAACCTCATTTTATACATGAGAAAATCAAATTTCAGATTATTCAAGATGGCAGAGTATGTGGGAAATTCACTTTCTAACTACAAAGTTTTAAATCTTTCCAGCATCTGTTTAAGAAGTCTAGAGTTTCATTTGCAGGTAGTGGAAAGAGCCAGTGAATATTTTTGAGAAGGGGGATGACATAAAAAACAATGTTTGAAAATATTAGTCTAGGATAGCATGGGGAATGGTCTGGAATGGAGACAAGAACAGTAGTTATTAGGCAATTATAAAAATGAATTAATAATGATGTAACCTGAAGAAAGTTCAGTGATAAGATAGAGGGAACAAATCAGAGGTATTTGGAAAAATAATTTAGAGGATTTAGTTCTTGATTGCATTTGGTGAGATAGGAAGGACTGTACCCAAATAATCATGAGGGGAAATGATAGCTAATACAGAGGTCCTCATACTTTATAAACAGGGGGCCAGTTCACTGTCCCTCAGACCGTTGGAGGGCCAGACTGAGGGCCCCGGGACAAGTCGGCTGCTAAGCAGGATAGGCAGTGGCGGCAAAAACACCTGGCAGGCTGGATAAATGTCCTAGGTGGGCCACATGTGGCCTGCGGGCGGTAGTTTGAGGACGCCTGGCTAAGGAGGTAGATTTAGATGGAGAAAAAGAAATAGCCATCCTGGCTCAGTGCCAGTAGCTCAAACAGCTAAGGTACCAGCTACATACACCAGAGCTGGTGGGTTCGAATCCAGCCTGGGCCTGCCAAACAACAATGACAACTACAACCAAAAAATGGCCAGGCCTTGTGGTGCCTATAATCCCAGCTACTTGGGAGGCTGAGGCAAGAAAATAGCTTAAGCCCAGGAGTTGGACGTTGCTGTGAGCTGTCATTTTACAGCACTCTACCCAGAGCGACAGCTTGAGGCTCTGTCTCAAAAAAAAAGAAGGAAAGGAAAGGAAGAAAGAAACTAAAGAAAGAAAAAAAGAAAAGAAAGAAAGAAAAGAGCCATCCAAATGGGTATATCTCATGCAAGCTGAAGAGTGGAGATGTAGGAGTCATCTGAAAAGCAGGGCTTGTTGAAGCTTGACTATAAGTACCCACAAACTAGCCAGCAAGTATCTAGTTTGTTTATCCCTGCATCTCCAGGGCCAACACAGTATCTGGCACATGGTAGGCACTCAATAAATATTTGTTAACTTTGAAAGTGGATGAAGACATTTAAGGATGGTAGAGTTAAAAAAAGAAAAAAGTCCAAAGATGGAAAGCAAAAAGAAGAAAATATATCAGGAAACACTTGATAGAAATTTTGATGCCCTTCCAACAATTCCTCTCTGTTGCGTCTCACACTCCTAGAACTCTCTCACCACAACTTCCTTTATGTTATCCTTCCTGGTTTCTATCAAGTGTTTCCTGATACATTTTCTTTTTGCTTTCCATCTTTGGACTTTTTTTTTTCCCCAACTCTACCATCCTTAAAGGTCTTCATCCACTTTCAAAGTTAACAAATATTATTGAGTGCCTACCATGTGCCAGACACTGTGCTGGCCCTGGAGATTCAAGGAAACAAATCCCTTTATCTATAGGTTATAAATTTAAAATGTGATGCGAATAAATTTTTCTTTCAAATGATGTGAATTTTAAAGCTAATTCAGTCCTGCTAATTCTGCTTAAAAAGCATTTGAAGTAGATAGAACTAGAAAGCATACTTCTGTAAATATTACTTATTCATTTATGCGTTGCTTTTATTCAACAAATGTTTATTGCATGGCTGCCATTTACTTTGCTAGGTACTGGAAATGTGGGGGAATACGGCAATAATCAAGAAAGACAATATTGATTGCCTGAAGAAGTCAAATAAAAGGAAGAAAAATATTGATTTCTTACATTGTTGGTAATAGGAAAATTTTGACTTTTTAAAACAACTGAGAAATGATTATTTGTAGTAAGTCTATTTGAATAACTGTTATGTAGCCACTTCTGAAGATTATACGTGAATATGGTATTTTTCCTCTAATAATGAAAGCAAAATACAACGTTTTCTGTTATTAAAACCACATGTAAATCAACCCCCCACTGCTAAATTTGACTGGCTTAAAAAAAAAACCATATGAAAAACTTATGCACATAGATAAAAGCTCAGTAGAAATGAAAAAATTTAAGGTGGGATCTGTGGTTCAGTGGGTAGGGCACCAGCCCCATATACCAAGGGTAGTGGGTTTGAACCCAGCCCCCACCAAATTGCAACCAAAAAATAGCCAGGTGTTGTGGTGGGCATCTGTAGTCCCAGCTACTTGGGAGGCTGAGGTAAGACAATCACCTAAGCCCAAGAGCTGGAGATTGCTGTGAGCTGGACAACTAAGTGAGACTCTGTCTCTAAGAAAAAATAAAGGGCAG
>CAUYQV010181204.1:0-15515 GCA_963574575.1 Galagoides demidoff
GCCTAACCCCAGGAGTTGGAGGCTGTGTGATGCCACTGCACTCTATAGAGGGTGATAAAGTGAGACTCTGTCTCTTAAAAAAAAAAAAACCACTTAAAAAATGTATCTTACATTTGTTCAGAGTTTAATAGTTTCAGAATCATTTTCCTGAGCACATCCTTGTCTTACCTGTGCTATAGTCTTAAGTGGCAGGGTGGATGGGGGAATACTGTCACCTTGTTACATAGTAATAGATTCTACAATAGCTTTTTACTGTGTCCAGATCTGTTCTTTGTCTCTGCACTTTATTTACTCCTGTCCATGTATCTGTGAGGTTGGCATTGTCATTTTTCAGAAGGTGAAATGACTTCCCTGATCAAGTGAGACTGGTTTTTGGACTCCCACTTCAGTGTCCTTTGTACACTGCCAGATGACTTCTTTTAATGAGGACCAACTAGGAGGTCTGCATTCGAATCCTTCTGTGGTTACCAGCAAGCGATATGACCTTTGCGTTTCTTTCCAAAATGGGAGTATTAAAGTTGGTTTGTGGTTAAAATCTAATGTTGTAATTTCCTGCAACATATGAAAATTCCCAGGGGGTTTACAAACACACATAATTGTGATAAATATATTGACACATTAAAATGGTCATAAGCACATAATCAAACAAAATACTTAATGGAAGACTTTAAACAACAGTGACAGTAATAATAATAATGGTCTCCATTTAGTCCACAAATATTAAATAGGTGCCTTATCTATTCCAGATTACTGTTCTAGATGTTGGAGATACAGCCTCTGCCCTCATGGAATTTTATGTTCTGTTGGGAGAGACAGTCACTAAAGGTAGATAGGCTGTGGTGAGCAGACCATGGTAAGTGGTGAGATAAAATCCAAGTCTGGTGAGGGGATTGGGGGTTCAGGGATCTAGGCAGTGTTAGGATGCTTCACAGTGTGGTCTAAGGTCTGTGTGACAAGGGGATAGAGGTCCCCTCAAGTAATCCTCCAAAACAAGGACTAGGAATCTGGTTCATTGCTTGTTTTGTCAATAAAGTTTTATTGGAACACAGCTATGCCCATTCATATATGTATCATCTATGGTTGCTTTCCTCCTACAATGGCAGAGTTGAGTAGTTGTGGTAGAGACTTGTGTGGCCCACAAAGTAAATATTTACTATCCACAGAAACTGTTTGCCAACTCCTGGTCTAAAGTTCATAGTATATACTAAACATGGAGGCCATGGGTAATAGGAGCTGGAGCCAGGATCTCCCTGCCCCACCTTGTCCCAACCCCCATCTACCTGATGCCTCATTTTCTTTACCTATGGTCTTAGCCCAGCACTAGTGCCCCTGCTGATGGCTCAGGGGGTCTGGGGTGGGGAGTGGAGGGTGGGACATAAGAGTTGGATGTGGAAGAACACAACATGGTGCCTGATCATAAGAGGTGCTATTTTGGTGACATGGTGTGCATGTATAAGAAATGATTTTAGAACAATATAAAATAGGATATCAAGAATACTAAATTATATGACATTAACTAGAAGACCTAGAGGGAAGACAGCCACAAGCTCAGGTGGCTTCCTGGAGGAAGCAGGAGTTGCAGGAAGTATAGAATTTGGTCAGGCAGAGCAGAGGTGCAGGGATAGGCAGATACGGTAGCAGGAAGGAGAATACCCTATCCAGGCAGGAGACTGGCTATTGCATCCCAACATTTCTATGTGTGAGCCAGCCCTCTCCATCCATCCAACCCTTGCCAAGCCCCTTCTGGATGCTGAGTTGGGTCACAAACCTGAATAGGGTACTGTTTGTCCTCAGATGTGACCATGCTGGTCCAAAATCTACATGCTGTTTGGAGGTGAAGGGGTAGGGGCCCTATGACATGCTGTGGTTGGGCAGAGGAGGTGTCTAAGCAGCTTCTGGCTATAAATCACTGAAACTGAGTGGTTTGGGGCCCAAGGAGATGGGGAGGGACAGGGTGGCGAGCCATTCAGGAGGAGGGATCAGTTTAGGCAAAGGCCTGAAGGGAGAACCACTGTGGATGGGCTCGGCGGGCAGAGACTGGAGGGAGGGAACTTGGTGAGAATTCACAGGGTGGCATGGTAAAGGTGCTTAGTCTACTACTCTAAGGCAAACTGTTTGTTTTGGAATATTCAAACCTACCATATAGGTTTCCCTCCCCACCCAACCCCTTGCAGACGGCCAAGGAGTTGGCCAGGGTTGGCTAACAAGGTCACAGCCACTGTCAGCCACAGCCGATCTGGCTGAGGGGCCAGATCTCATTGGCATCTCCTCCATCTGTTACCAGAGAAAGACAGAAAATTGCTCAGAGCCTTCTGCAGAGAAGAGGGGTTTTTGCTGTTGTTATTTTGTTTTAGGAAGTGGTTTTAAAAGTGCAGTGATTTGTGGCCTAATAGATTCATCAAAGTAATTTTTCCAGATGGCTGTAATTCTTAGACCATTGACATGTCAGAGATGCCCTATGTTCCAAGTCCCCGTCCAGTCTTAGCACTAATCCATCTCTGCAGGAACTGGCCTGGGAGTGTGTGCAGCATCGTAACAGTTTACAGAATACCCTTCACAGTGATTAACTCCCTTTCCCTACAGCAACCATGAGATAGGTGCATGGCAGGGACTATTCTTCTCATTTTACCAAGAGGGGAGCTGGATCAGAGAGGTCAAGCTGCTTTTCTAAGATCACATGGCCACAAGGGAAAGAGAGGAAAAGCAGTTTTCCAAGCCGTGGAACTTTCCATTTATATCTAGCTGTGACTACATTCAAGGGTGTAGCTGCTTTTCCTTGGCATGGCAGTGCTGGTTTCAGCATTAGGTAATGGCCCCAACTTAAGCCCTTTCTAGTGACTAAATCCTCCAAATTTCACTTCCTCCAGGCAGCCTTCTTGGACTGGTCCAAGACTTCTTTGAGTCTCAGAGACGCTGGCCTGGTTCCTGGTTTCTTGAGGTTCTAAGAATTTGTTAAACTACTTGAACCTACTTAGAATTTCACACATGCCCACACTGCTATGATGTCTCCTTCCCAAAATAAGTCAAGCTTTGTCAATGTCAGCAGCTATGAAATTCTAATGCTTCAAGAGAACAGATCTGCCCCAAATGTCCGTTGCTACTCCCTCCCCACATTTTACAGATTTCCATGATATTCCTGTGTATGCACCTCTTTCATGTCAAAAGGGATTGTTTCCGTCAAAAACCTCTGCTAAAAGGCAAGCCTGGATGAAGTCTAACTTACCAGTGTGGATTTATTTTTAAGCTGCTGCTTCTCAGGAAATGGGACATAGGTTAGTTTTAATAATCAAGGCAGTGAGTATATGTCAAGTTTTTGCAGTCTCTGAGTGAGATTTGCTCACAGCTTCCCACTGGGCAGCCCCCTTTGGGGGCACTTGCTCCTTCCCCATCACATGGGGTTGGGGGAGTGGCCCTGCAATGCTAAGAGCTGTGCCTGCACCCAGTGTAGGGGCAGGTCCTCTGTGAACCTCTGAAGCTGGAAGGCCCAGGAACCAGCCTGCAGCAGGCTGGGAGCTGTGGTCTGGAGGCCCTCTGATCTTGCTGAGTAGACTGACCTTTCTTCTGGATACAGCTGCCTGAGAACAGCTGCCGGACTCAGCTTGCCCTGGCCCAGGGGAAGCACTGATCTGGGCGGTGGGAGCCAAACCCTTCTCTGAGCTCAGCAAGCAGGGAGGGTGGGACTGCTTCTCTGAGCACACAGTGGAAATACCAGGACGGATTCCCTCCACCGCACCACTGCTCCCTCTGGGGCTCCGAGGGCAACTCTCAGGCCCAAAGTTGGGTTGGGGACCAGGTGATGGGGGCCAGGAGTGCATCTTTATTCATGGTATCAGCCTGCCCTCTTACATTTCTGATTATTGCAAAATTTGGCCTTGAATTGGGACCAAGCACAGTGGGGAGAGGAATGAGGCAGAAGAGAGAACCAATTAGCTGTTAGAAGCTAGGCTTCCTCCACTTTCTGGTTCTGGGGATGTTGGCTGCTACCCACATTGTCTCTGGGCTACAGTTTCCCTATCTGTGAAGGACAGTCATTAGTCCTGCCTTGTCCACTTATGAGGTTGGCTGAGCGGCTCACATAATTTAATGGATGTGAACACGATTGGCAGCCACTCCTAGGATCAAATGTTGGTGTCCTTGTGGCATGAGGACTTTGAACTCTATTTGGCAGCATCCTTTTTAGCTCTGACAGTCTTTACTGGCCCATCCCACACCTAGGTTGCTTCATGATATAGGTGTTTCTGTTTTATTTGTTTGTTTTTGAGACAGTGTATCATTCTGTTGCCCCAGGCTAGAGTGCTGTGGCATCCTAGCTCACAGCAACCTCAATCTCCTGGACTCAAGCAATCCTCTTGCCTCAGCCTCCCAGATAGCTGAGACTACAGGTGTATACCACAACACCCAGATAATTTTTCTATTTTTAGTAGAGACAGGGTCTCGTTCTTGCTCAAGCTGGTCAACTCCTGAACTTGAGCAATCTATCTGCCTTATCCTCGCAGAGTAGTGGGGTTGAGCCATTGTGCTCAACCCAGGTATTTCTGTTTTTACCTGGCCAGGTCATTGGTCTGGCCCGAGACAAATCACCCTGCCATGTCACAGGTGCCTCCCTTACAGTGTATGCTGTTGGGATGGTCATCTCTCAGAAGACCTTGGTGTTTGTACTCTTTGGGGAAAGTGTAGGGTCTCCAAAAGCATTAGACCTCTTTTCCTATCTTTGGTAGGGGATGAGATTGTATCCCCCAAAAAGATCTGTCTAATACTTAACCATTAGATCCTGTGAATGTAACCTTATTTGGAAAAAGAGTCTTTGCATATGCAATTTTAATTAATTTTTTAATTTTTTTTTTGAGAGAGGTCCTCAAGCTGTCCCCCTGGGTAGAGTGCTGTGGCATCACAGCTCACAGCAACCTCCAACTCCTGGGCTCAAGTGAGTCTCCTGCCTCCGCCTCCCAAGTAGCTGGGACCACAGGCGCCCAACACAACACCCGGCTATTTTTTTTTTTTTTTGGTTGCAGCCATCATTGTTGTTCGGCAGGCCGAGCTGGATTTGAACCCACCACCTTAAGTGTATGTGGCTGGCGCCTTAGCCGCTTGAGCTACAGGCGCCGAGCCTGCATATGCAATTAAATTAAGAATCTCAAGATGAGATCATCCTGGATTGGCAAGGGGGCTCTAAATCCAGTGACCAGCATCCTTCTAAGAGAAAGGCAGAGGGGGATTTGAAGTAGAGGAGGAAAGAAGACGTGGGGAGAAGGCTATGTGACAGGGAGGCAAAATGATGTGGTCACAAGTCAAGGGACCCCAGGAGCCACCATAACCTAGAAATAATGCCAGGGAAGGATTCTCTCCTAGAGCCTGTGGAGATAGCTCAGTCTTACCAACACCTTGATTTTGGACTTCTGGCCTCCAGACCAGTGAGATGATACGTTTCTGTTGGTAATTCGTAACAGTAGCCCTGGGAGAACAATATACCTGTTTGGCCTGGAAGGATGTTCCCAGGTCTGACTCATTCTACACTCGTTTGTAATGACACTTAACTAAGGTGACTGGGACTTATTCTTTCTTAACTCCCCCCCTCCCAACCCAAGTGTTTCAATATTCCATTCAATGTTAGCATGTGGAAGAAAGCAGCAGGAAGTATTCTAATCACTCTAGAAGTTGCAAAATGTTCCTTTTCCTTTTTTTTTTTTTTTTTTTTTGAGACAGAGACTCAAGCTGTCCCCCTGGGTAGAGTGCCGTGGCATCACAGCTCACAACCTCCAACTCCTGGGCTCAAGCGAGTCTCCTGCCTCAGCCTCCCAAGTAGCTGGGACCAGACCACAGGCACCTGCCACAACGCCCAGCTATTTTTTGGTTGCAGCCATCATTGTTGTTTGGCGGGCCCGGGCTGGGGATTCGAACCCGCCACCTTAGGTGTATGTGGCTGGCACCTTAGCCACTTGAGCCACAGGCACTGAGCCTATTTTTCTTTTAGAAACATTACAGTGACATTTAGAGGAAAAAACATCTAAAATGCTTCTCAGCTCGGAGTGTTGAGTGTGTGACCTTCAAGAGGGAAGAAGAAGAAAGGCCAGTGTCCAGGCAGACTGGGCCAGGCCTGTCCCTGAACATGCTTCACAATCTCCTGCCTCTGTGCATACGTCCGTAGCATTCCCTCTATTGAGGGTGCCTTTATTCCCTGTGGTTCTTTGAAATCCCACCTGTCTTCAGGTGCCCCTCAGGAGGCCTCAAGCTCAACAGTGAAATAGACACCAGCCCTGGTTTCAGAGGTTCAGTGCTCTGGTTCTCTGTGTGAGCCTGGGTAAGACTCCTTTCTTTTTTGGGCCTCAGTTTCCTCCTCTGCAGCTTTAATGAAACAGGATTTTATTTGAAGCACTTCCGTGTGTCAGAGCATTAGATGATGGGGATTCCAAGTTAAGTATATAGGCTAATTACATCGTTATGACTTCTAATCTTAGGACATAAGAGAGACTCTAGAATGAATGTGTCAGCAAGTGAGAGATTAAGTGCCTTTCACCATCTGTTTGCTGTTGTTCCTCTTGTTGGGGCTTTTTGTGTGGTGGTATGCTGGAGCTTTCTGTGTGCATGTCTGTCCCCCTCAACTTGACTGCTCTAAGGACAGCACCAGCTGCAGAGTGAGTAGGAGACAGGCCAGGAGCAGCAATGAATAGTGCAGAATTTGGATTTTTGCAGAATTAGGATCACAGGATGTGACCGGGTGTTTGTGCCTTCTTAGGTCACCAGGGTACCTAAAGGTATTGTGATTCTCTGGCTGAGACTCTTGAATAAATGTCCATTGAGATAAAATTCTATCATTATAAACCCCATTTCCTGGGCTGTGCTGGGGTTTGCTTAGATTGTGTTGTCGTACCTGGAGATCTGACTAGCATCCATCTGCCACTGGAGTTGGACTAACTCAGTTCTCAGCTGGCACCACCATGTACAATCTTCATGACATTGGGCCAATCACCTAACTTTTCTAAGCTTCTTTTCTTTTTTTGAGACAGAGTCTCACTTTGTCTCCCTTGATAGAGTGCCTTGGTGTCACAGCTCACAGCAACCTCAAACTCTTGGGTTTAAGTTATTCTCTTGCCTCAGCTTCCCAAGTAGCTAGGACTACAGGTGCCCTCCACAACACCCATCTGTTTTTATTTTTTGGTTGTAGTTGTCGTTGTTGTTTGGCAGGCCTGGGCTGGATTCGAACCCACCAGCTCCAGTGTATGTGGCTGGTGCCTTAGTGGCTGAGCTACAGGCACTGAGCCTCTAAGCTTTATTTTCAACATCTAGAAAGAGATAACCAGGTAGTGAACTAACCCAGTGTCAGAATTTATAAGGGATAAATTATCAAGAAATAGGAGCTGTAGAGAGAGTAGGACATCCGGCTTCCAACCCAGAACCTTTGTACTGTCAGCAACCAGAGAGAGATTCTGAGAAAGGCAAGAAGATTTTTGTTTAGGAGTGCACCCAGTGCTGCACTGTGGAAAAGGGAGGCAAGCCTGAGACTGGGCCAAATCTCCACAGTCTCTTTGGGCAGAAGACAGGTCAGGCTGCTGGCTTCTCTTACACAGACACCAGAAAGAACAGAGGCATCGGCTGGGGAGAGGATACACTGATGGAGAATCCCAAGAAGTACATCCCTGGCACAACAATGATCTTCAAGGGCATTAAGAAGAAGGGATAAAGGGCAGATTTGATAGTTTATCTCAAAAAAGCTACTAATGAGTAATAGGTCAACACTGCCTTATTTATCTCACGGCTTCTTTTATTTATACCATAATTTGACTGATCTCATATACCAGAATTCAGATCATGAATGAGTGATAGAATGTTTGTTGGACAGTCTCGATTTAACTAAGACTGGCTTGTGATTAAATGAATATGATTTTTTTTTGGATTTTGACAAGTTCCAATTCAGTAAATGCTATCACTGTTTTCCCTTTCTAAAGATATAATTGGAATTGATTAGTGATGTTCACCTTTTCACAAAGATAGTAAATTGCCCCCCTAAAACCCATTGAAGATTGGTTTTACATTAAGATTTATATAACTGGTTATGTGAAGATATTTAAATACGAGGAAAATCCCTTCATTGTCTCAGAACCAAGCAAGACTCACTGGTGTTTTAATTGGTGTTCATTACCCTGTTAAAGGTGAGGGAAGGATGGAGATAAGGTAGCAATGTTTACTTTGTATTTTTGGCCTTTGTTATGCCAGTCTAATTTCCCTGTGTCTCCCAAAATGCTGCCTTTTATTTACTGAAAGGCATTTTAGTGTGGTTTGTGTGTAATGTCAAATGAAGAATATTTAAATTTTCTTATATTTTATGGACAATCTATAAGTTCAAATGCTTTTAAAAGTCAATGTGAGAAGAAATAGCAAATTAAAATTTTGAATTCTTTGCTCCCTAAATCAGATTTTTTTTTTTTTTTTTTGAGACAGGGCCTCAAGCTATCCCCCTGGGTAGAGTGCCATGGCATCACAACTTACAGCAACCTCCAACTCCTGGGCTCAAGCGAGTTTCCTGCCTCAGCCTCCCAGGTAGCTGGGACCACAGGCGCCCGCCACAACACCCGGCTATTTTTTAGTTGCAGCCGTCCTTGTTGTTTGGCGGGTCTGGGCTGGATTCGAACCCACCACCTTGGGTGTACATGGCTGGTGCTTTAGGCACAGGCGCTGAGCCAGGACTGTCTTTAAACAACTCTTTGGAAACACATAAATGGAACAACAGAATATGTGTGATTGGTAATGGTGTTTTTGCCAGTTCAATTTAAGGATTAAAATAGAAGAGATATACACAAATTTTAAAATTAATGTGATCATCACTTAAGATAATTAAAAATAAAATCACAGATCAGAAATAAAAAAAAGAAACAGGAGCTGTCATTGTTAGGAAATTTGTGTTATGATGTTATCTGCTATTTCTGATTTCACCTGTCTGTTAATCTAAGATTAGGTATTGAACCAGTAGGAGATGGAAAGTTGTATCAATGTCCTGTGGTCACTATAACTGATGACCATAAACTGGGTGGCTTAAAACAGCAGAAATCTATAAATCTAATCTCTCACAGTTCTGGAGGCCAGATGTCTAAATTCTTTTTTTGTTTTTTTGTTTTTTTTCAGTTTTTGGCCGGGGCCAGGTTTGAACCCACCACCTCTGGTATATGGGGCCGGCGCCCTACTCACTGAGCCACAGGCACGGCCCCAGATGTCTAAGTTCAAGGTGCCAGCAGGGCCATGTGCTCTCTGAAAGCGCTATGGAAGATGCTGGTCTTGCCTCTTCCAGCTCCTGGTAGATCCAGGCATTCCTTAGCGTGTGGCTTCATCACTCTAAACTTCATCTCCATTTTCACATAGTCGTCTTCCCCGTGTCTCTCTCTTTCTCAAATCTACCTCGGTCACTCTTTTATAAGCATACTTGTCATTGGACTTAGAGTCTACCCAGATAATCCAGAATCATTTCTTCTTGAGATCTTTAATTTAGTCACATCTATAAAGACTTTTTTCTTAAATAAAGTTCCATTTATTATTCCATTTATCCTGGGGCGAGGATGTGGACATAGCTTTCGGGGGCCCACCATTTAGCCCACTCCAGGAGGAAAGGAAGAGGATGAATTGCTATGAATCCATTTCTCAGCAGAGCATGAAATGCTTCTCTTACTTGCTCATTATTCGAAGATCTGGAGCGGGCAAGTTCCCTCAGCAGTCACCAGGTATGCTCAGGGTGACCCATCTGAGCTTGGGATGTACCTGAGCACCATCCCTAGCAGGCCAAGGGCAGGCCGCACGTGCCAGGGAGATGAAAACCCTGCAAGCAGCAGGTGACAGAAGGGACCAAAGACTCCCCTTATCAGTCTGCTCAGGCTGCCATAACAAAACTCCACATACTGGGTGGAAATTAACAACAAAAATTTATTTCCCCACAGATCTGGAAGCTGGAAGTTCAAGATCAAGATGCCATCAGGGTTGGTTTCTGATGGGGCTTCTCTCCTTGGCTTGCAGATGGCTGCTTTCTCTCTGTGTCCTCACACGGCCTGGTCTCTGTGCACCTTCTCTGGGTGTCTCTTCTCTTCTTATAAGGACACCAATCCTACAGAACTGGAGCCCCGCCCTTATCATCTTATTTAAACTTAATCACCTCCTTAAAGGCCCTATCTCCAAATACAGTTGTCCCATTGGGGGTTAGAGCTTCAACATAAGAATTGGGGTTTGGCAATTTGATTAGCTTTGCCAGTAAGACATTTTTACAGATTCGACCAGCAGATACTGGATTTAAGTCATGTCTGGTTTTCCTTCTTCTGCTAATCAACACTGCCCACCCCAGCTTCTACTATCTGCAGATATCTCTTTAGTATCACCTACCACATGTGTGTTGAATACAAAGCTGACACAGCTCTCTTCACTCCATATACAGTATGTCCAGGCCTCACTTACCCTCGCCCTATAAGTGGGGACAATTATTTGTTCCATTTGATCGAGATAGAGCTTGAAAGCAGAGGTGCCCCAGCTAGCAGCATCAGGAGGCACTGCAAAATCACTTCTAATGACTCCAGAATCTTTGTTTCTCTCTCCACCATCAGGTGGAGGGAGGAACCTTGAACACCAACTTGGGCATTGATACTTTTCCTTTTATTCCATAAAAGGGCTGCTTTTCCCCATCCTGCAACCTCTCCATCTCTCTCTGGAAGGTTACAGGCCTGGCCAGATAAACCGTTGTCTTCATTAATCCCAAAGCCAGCTCCACAGGGACGTCTGCTGGCCTTCTTGGTGCCTGTTTAGGGGAATGACCTTACCCACACATGACAACGGTTTCCAGGCTGGGCCTAACTGAGGGCTTCCAAGTAGAGGGGTCATTTGGATATTGCTCAGCATCTTCACGGGATGGAGGTGATGACCCGTCAGCCAGCCTGGAAGGGTGGGTGTGTCTCTTTGCAACAAAGCCTGGTCACCCTCAAGGATCCTACCTTGTTTTATCCTTGCCTGGGAAGATTAGATACGTTTGCCTTTAAGAAAGAGCAGCTTGTTTCTCGAGCAAAGGTAAAGAGATCTGACCTGCAGCGGCCTCTTGCACACACTTTCCCCCAGCAGTGGCTGTTGCCAGGATGATAGACGCTCTCTGGCTCGCTTTTGGTTTTGTTTGGATCCTCACTGGAAATGAGCAATGTACAATCATTTCAACCCAATCCAGTTAAATCGTTGAGCTTCTCTCTATTTTTACTGTCCTGTGGGGCTGGTCTGCATTTGGTCCAAATTATGTGACTGTCGACAGACAGCAGTAAAAGTGCTTTCGCAGGCAGGATGGGGGTGGTAGGAAGAGCTCACGTCTGGAGGTGGGGAGCAAGCAGCTTGGTGCTGCTTCCTACCGCCCCTTCAGCGGCACGGGTGAGTCTTTTTATTTCTCAGAGACATGATTTCCTCAAGCAGAAAACGGAGCTAATAACTCATGCCCCTTTGTTCTCTCTGGGGCAAATTATGGCAGTCTTGGAAGCATGAAAGCAACTTGTTCCTCCCTTCTCCCTCGGAGACAGAGGCATGAGGAGACTCTTCAAGTGATTAGACGTGAAGTGGAAGAATATGATGTCGCTAACAGTCTGTAGTTTTGCCTGTGGATTATTGCAACTAAGTATGCTTTTTATAGACCCCTTATAGAACATCTGGGAAGCCAAATGCAAGCTATATGAAAGTGGTCTGTGTTCTTGAAGGAAAAAAACCAAAAGCAAACCTGGACTACTCAGCAAGTAGGAGGCATTTTCCCATTCATGCCTCCTGATGATGGGTGGATGAGGTACAAGAGGAATGTTCCAGATGAGCAACAGAGTTTTGGGGAGGAGAAGAGTGTGCTCAGGGTTCAGGATCTCGTTGTCCCTGGCCATGTCTGTGGGGCAGGGGCCAGTTCAGCTCCGATGGTCCAGCGTAGGGGTCTCCTAGGAATACCCAGAACACCAGGAGATGCGGAAGTGTGTTGACTGGCTATGGTTGAGAAGTCCTAAGCCTGAGGTCAAGAAGGTAAGGAGGGGTTAGGATCGCAGTCCATGACTTCAGGCTGGGGCCAAGCTGATTCAGATAGCTTTGAAGTTGGATGTGGGATGCTGGGATTAGAGGCTTAGAGGGAGTGGAGGGATGTCAGGAGCCTGCTCTTGCGTAAGGTGCTGGCTGTGAAGGCATAGGCAAGCCTGCAGGACAGCTGATTCCGGGCCTGGGGAGGCTCTTAGGCAGCAAATGATGGCTCCTGCATTGTCATCGGAGCCCCAGGTCCACATTAAATTCCACCTCTGGGCCATGTGAACCCAGGGTCCTTTTGGGAACAGCACTATTTTTAGCCAACACTGGGATGATGGTCCAGTGTGAAATGTGACCCTTCCTTGTTACTGTGCCCTCCCACAGGGCTGCCCATCCCTGCCTGGTTCATGATCAAGCTCAGGACCCTACAGTGTGCCTTCAGTTTCTATTTTCTTTCTTTCTTTCTTTTTTTGAGACAGAGCCTCAAGCTGTTGCCCTGGGTAGAGTGCTGTAGCATCACAGCTCACAGCAACCTACCTCCAACTCCTGGGCTCAAGCATTTCTCCTGCCTCCACCTCCCAAGTAGCTAGGACTACAGGCACCTACCACAATGCCTGGCTATTTTTTGGTTGCAGCTGTCATTGTTTGACAGGCCGGGCTGGATTCAAACCCACCAGCTCTGGTGTATGTGGCTGGCGCCTTAGCTGCTTGAGCCACAGGCGCTGAGCCAGTTTCTGGTTGTTTTCCTTTTTAATTTTCCCCCTTCCCCTCATCTCCCTTGCTTTATTCCTATTTCCTGTCTTGCCCTTCCATTCTCTAACATCTATGCCCTTTGCTAGGTGCTGGGGACACAAAGATGAGCAGGACAGCGGCCCCACCTGTGAGAACTTCCCAGCCAGGGAGGCAGACAGGCTCTGAAATGTGACTTCCAAGAGAGAGACAGGTCCTGAGCTGGTGGCTGGTGCAGAGGGTGGTGGAGAACAAGCCTGGTGTGGACCCTTCCCTCGTAGCCCCTGGCTTGCCTCACTTTCAGTCTGTGCAATGAGCCTACTGATAGCAGCTGCTCCGGGGGTGCTGCAGGCTGAAATCGGATGTCGCATGTCAATAAAGCCCTAGTCCAGGGCCTTAGCAGGGTACATGCCCAACCTGTGCTATCTGTTTCATCATGATCATGGTTATTACTCTGCATGGAATAGGCAAGGGGGCAAGAAAGACTTCAGAATTAACAAAGATTTTAAAGAGCCATGCCCTAAAGCATTCTACAAAGGGCATCAGGTGGAGGTGAAAGAGGTTGGCTTCTGGGAGGGGTGAATCCAGGAGGTTGGGTGGCAGAGCTGGATTAGTCGAGGCTTTAGTTGGACAATACTCATGAATGGGAACTGACCCCTAACTTTTCTTTCTTTTTTTCTTTTTTAGAGACAGACTTACATGACATCATAGCTCATAGTAACCTTAAACTTCTGAGCTCAAGCAGTCCTCTTGCCCCAGCCTCCCGAGTAGCTGGTACTATAGGCACCTACCACAATGCCTGGCTAGTTTTTTTTTTTTTCCCTATATTTAGTAGAGATGGGGTCTCGTTCTTGCTCAGGCTCATCTAGTACTCCTAAGCTCAAGCTATCTACCCACCTGGACCTTCCAGAGTGCTGGGATTACAGGTGCGAGCCACTGCACCCAGTTCAGTTTTTCTATTTTTAGTAGCGATATGGTCTTACTCTTCTTAGGCTGGTTTGGAACTGCTGATGTCAAATGATCCTCCTGCCTTGGTCTCCCAGAGTGCTGGTATTACAGGTGTGAGCCACCATGCCTGGTCTTTATCCCTGGCTTTTCTTCTCCTTTGAACGGCATCTCTAGTGCCCTCATTGAGTCAAACATGTCACCGCATCAGGCTAGTAAGGTTGATTTTGCCTTAAATTAGTTTGCTCCCAGGATGGACACATACCAATATGTGGGTCCCTGAGTTTTGGAGACAGTGACTTTCAAAACAGAAAGTGGTGACAGGTTAAAATCATATCCGTGGTTACATATACATCCAAATCTATCCCATACCTAAAACACAAGTATTCATTCAGTTCTATGCTTATTTTTTTCTTTCCTTTAGGATTACACGAGGCACACATGCCTGTGTAAAATCTTCAAACTACACAGTAGCTGGGAGTGAAATCCACCCTTCCCTGTGGGCGCTTTTCCTGAGGGTAACCACTCGCCGTTCAGATTTGGGAGTCCCAGGCCTTCTGCCTCTCCCTGTGTCTCTCTTTGGATGTGTATGTGCATGAACCAGTCCATCGTGAACAACTAGTGAACTTTTTTCCCTGTCTGTGCTTTTAGCGTGTGCTCAGACCTTCCTTTATTTAACCATTTCCTTACTACTGGTTAGGAAGCAATTTCTGTTTTCTAAATGTCACAGTTAATGCTCAGGGAACATCACTGTGCTCAGACCCTATTTGCCCTATCCACCCTGGGGAGTTCCCAAGGGATAGAAACCCGCAGGTGGAATTCCTGGCCGGTCTCACTTCTCCAAACTGTACGTGTCAGGTCTCCAGTTTTGTGCCAGGCTAGAGAGCAAACAGGGCAATGGTGTCTCATTTCTATTTATCTTGTCCCTTGCTTGTTGGCACTTCCTCCCTCTTTTGCAATTTGCCTCCCCCATTCCTCTATGGGACAGGTGGTCCTTTTCTTACTGTCAGAGCTTTAAGTCAGGGCAACAAACACTTTGTCCAAATTATGTCATATACTTTGGTTTTTCTTCAGACCGTATGAATCTTTCACTTTCTACTAAATTATGTCATAAACATTTTCAAATTTTTGAAGTATATATTTAGTAAAATAATGTTAATATTTTCTCTTTATATTAGAACTTAATTCGTGGTCTTTTGCTGTGTAAAGCTTTTCATTTATATGGAGTAAAATTTTAACATCTATTTCTTTCTTTCTTTTTCTTTTTTAGACAGAGTCTTGCTATGTCTCTCTCAGTAGAGTGTTGAAACATCACAGCTCACAGCAACCTCAAACTCTTGGGCTTAAGGAATTCTCTTGCCTTAGTCTCCCAAGTAGCTGGGACTACAGGCATCCCCACAACGCCTGGCTATTTTTTGTTGCAGTTGTCATTGTTTAGCTGGCCTGGGCTGGGTTCAAACCTGCCAACCTAGGTGTATGTGGCTGGTGCCGAACCTTACCATCTGTTTCTTGATGACTTCTGGATTATATCTTGCCTCGAAGACCCTTATTCTCCCTGAGATTATGATATTGGAGGGTTTTAGTCTTTTTTTCTAGTACTTTTATGGTTTGATTTATTATATTTAGTTCTTTAATCCATCTGGAATTTATTTCAGGGTCTAGGGGGATGTAAGAGTTTAATTTCATATTTTTTTTTTTTGAGACAGAGCCTCAAGCTATCCCCCTGGGTAGAGTGCCATGGCATCACAGCTCATAGCAACCTCCAACTCCTGGGCTCAAGCGAGTCTCCTGCTTCCACCTCCCAAGTAGCTGGGACCACAGGTGCCCGCCACAACGCCTGGCCATTT
>CAUYQV010181206.1:0-18968 GCA_963574575.1 Galagoides demidoff
TATTAAATTATCACATGTACCCCCAAACTATGTACATCTATGGTGCATTAATAAAAAGATTAATGTTACATGTCACACTAAAAAAAAGCAGAAATAATCATTCTTTGAATGGAAAATGTGTTCACTTTATAAATAGAATACAAATTTAAATGTTGAACTCAAAAGTTTAAGAAAAACGAAGTTTTTTAATTGGTAACTTTAATGAGTTGAATACTAATTTAAGATCCAAGTAACCACAAATAGTCCTTTCCAAACACAAAACTTGCCCAGACACTAAAAAACTGAAATGACACTGTGATTGTGACTTTGCACAGACAAAATCAGAACAGACTATCTTAAAAACACTCCTTGTTAGCAAAGAAAGAGCAAGAGGCGATGTTCTAGAACACACATCCTCATGACGTTGGGTTTCTATGAGATCACAATAAGCAAAGAAGAGAACAAGGAAAATGTTCAGCTTTCTGACATGAATAATGTGAAATGAATAATTGGACTAATTTGTTTTTAATTTTCAGGATCAGATTAACAAATGAAACTAGATCAGTGTTTTAAAAATTCAGGAAAAGGGCCAGACATGGTGGCTCACACCTGTAATCCCAGCACTCTGAGAGGCCAAGGTGGGCGGATTGCCTGAGCTCACAGGTTCGAGACCAGCCTGAGCCAGAGGAAAAACTTTATCTCTAAATAGACGAGCATTGTGGCGGGCACCTGTGAGCTATGACGCCACAGCACTCTACCAAGGGCAACAAAATAAGGCTCTGTCTCAAAAAAAAAAAAAAGATCCGATAGAAGTTTGTGAAATAAATTTAGTGATTCACTATGTCACATAACAAGGTGAGATACTGTTTCATAAAACTTTTATTTTGGTTGTGTTCACTAAGTAGCTAGACATGTGTTTGTTATTGTGGGCGGTGTTCAAATCAGTTTGAAAGCCATGGCTATAAAATTCGAGGTCTATTTTAAAGTCTGTAGCTTTTTTTTCCCTAAAGTGTAATTGTGTGTTTTTCTTAATTAAAAACATAAAACCATGCTTTATCATTGTTCCATTAAAGAAATGATATATTTTTTAAATGATCTATAATCTCATCACTCATTTTATTGCAGAAAAAGGATAGACATTTTTATCCACCAAAATTTCTCTTAAAGAATTGCACATGGGGGAATGAAATGAGATACTTGAGATAAAAGCTAAAATCTCAAGAGGCCCTAGTTGAGCAGACCCATCCTGCGTGAGACAAGGGAAGGAAAGTTTCTGTTGCTCGGAGTACTGAGAGAGGAATTTGAGAACAGGATGAGAGTGAAACCAGTAATGTGGTACAGGGTATGGGTGCTACAACATGACCTTTTCCCCAGGACACCCTTGGTCACTAATAAAATTACTAAACTCATAAAATACTTGGGTACGAGGGGATTTTTACAGGAACTGATGAAATTTTCAATTTTGTGGTATTGAACATGAGTACAATAGCACATGAAAAGGTGGGACTGTGAAGGCAGGAAGGAGCCTAAGGAAAGTATCCCCAAGAATTAACAAACGTTTTCAGGACATCTTTTTCAGACTCTTTCAAAGCCAAGATATTGGCCAGGTTTAATCATACATATCATTGAGGAGTAGGGGACTTGTAGTGTCACAGCCTTGCAAAACAGGTATGCCAGTGTGTGTATAAAACAAACATGCGTATACATCCACTTTTTACCAAAGAGAAATAATTCTGTGCATGTTACTTTGTCATCTGCCTTCTTTGCGTGTCATTTTTCTGTGTCAGAAAACACAGATTTGGAATAAATAACTGTGGAATAAATATGGAATAAATAACTTGTAGTATGTTCATACAATGAAATACTTACAGCTATTCATATCAACAAGGATGAATCTTAAAAACATGGACAGGTGGCTCCATGAGCAAAGGAGGCGGTTCCAGGTTGGACAGGGCTCAAAAGCACTTGCAGTGTGTTGGGTGACCTTTGAAACATGACCTCTGCACCATGGAACTCAGCCAGGAGAATAGAACAGGCAGTCAGTGAGGCCAGAAACAAGTATAGGTAGGGTAGAAGGTACACTGCAAAAGGGCAGGTGTCTCTGAGGAGGTGACATTTCAGCTGACATGTGTGTGGGAGGGTGGGCCTCGCGTAGGGAACAGCAGATCCAGAGGTGCAAAAGCACACTGCAAAAAGGGAAAGGAGGCCAGGGAGGTGAGTGAGGCAACTTGCAGGCTGGGGGCTAGGAAGGTGGAATCCAGCCCTGGGCAGGCATGGAAGACATGCATGACACAGTGCCCAAGCTTCATCCCAGCAGGTGGTGGCGAGTCCAGGCCAGGAGGTGCTGTCAGAGCCTCTCAGCAAATGCAGAAGGAGGGTGTGAGAGTGCAGAGGCCCCAGAAAGCCAGGGAGCTGCCGCAGTAAAACCCAGTGGAGACAGCGGAAGTCCTCTTGCAGACTTTGCCCACTGCTGTGCCCAAGGCATCCTCCCGTGGGCCCAGTGATCAGCAGCACTTCCATGATTATTTGCGGAAAGAACTAAGGTCCTTGCAGCCTGACAAGGCGTCTGAACAGGTTGATGGTGGTGAGGAAGAGAGAAGGAACAGATCCAAGCTAACATTTTAAGGAAGGAATCAACATGACATGGAGACCAATTCAACGTCAGGGATTGGGAGGACAGGAAAGAGGCTTGGTGATGGCGCGGAGGACGGAGGGTGCAGACCTGGCTGGCAAGTCATTGCACGTTGTTTTTCCAGCTGGGAGATGGTGGCTCCCTTCCTTTGCTCCAGTTCCTCTGGTCACATCCAAGGGTGTCAAGTGTGTCCTAAACACTTCACTCTGGGCTGAGGGGTGTCTGAGGAGTTGGGGTACAAAAGACAGTCTACTTCACGGAGGCCCTGACATGGTCCTGGAGGTGGAGGTTGGCAGACCCAGTCCCTGTGGGTCCTGATACTCCCTACTGGGCTTATTTGTTGTGGGGGAATTTAGAACAAGTTAAATTCTCCGCATTACTGTCACATCCTCTGCTATGGCAGGCATGAAGGGTTAAGTGGAGTAAGAGGGCAGCCCCTTGTCCTGGCTGCAGTGCAGGGAATTCAGAATATGGGCATGGGGATAGGGCAGCCTTGGGGGCAGGCACCCAGCCATGGTTTCTAAAGAGCCAGGGCAGCACCTCTGAGCCCAACCATCAGTATGTGCCTGAAGGGGCCTGAGGGGCCAGAAACCCACAGCCTGTGCACATGCCCTAGGTGGTCAGCCTGCTGACCACACCGTGGCAAGAGAAGTGTGGTGGAGAGAAAACCAGCTGGGCTGACACTGCCCTTCCCTATACAATCACTTTTTCTTAATGCTCTAAAATGATTTAATTGGCACACATATATAACTTTAACATATATCATGATTTATTCAGACCAAAAAAAAAAAAAGGAAGAATCTTAAAAAGTCTCAAAGAATACACTATAGTCTGATTTCTTTCTCAAAGTTCAAAACCTATAAAAACTAGGCAATATTGAGTCTCGAGATATTATTGTTAACAATACAAAGGACAAGCAAGGAGTGAAAACCAAATTCATGGGAGTTTTCTTTTTTTTTTTTTTTTTTTTGGTTGCAGCCATCATTGTTATTTGGCGGACCCAGGTTGGATTCGAACCCACCACCTTAGGTGTATGTGGCTGGCGCCTTAGCCACTTGAGCCACAGGCGCCGAGCCATGGGAGTTTTCTGAAGGGAAATGAAGTCCAGTGTGATGCCAGCAGGGCACACAGGTTGGGTTTTTCTTTTTCTCAAGGTGGGGAGTTGTAACATTCTTTCCTTATTTTGTAAACATGACATGGGGGGCTGTCAGGAAAGTCTCCAACCTTTTATGTCTCTATTTGTCCTAATGCCTGACCGGGTACTCTCTGGACAGCCCTCTTATATGTTATGTCCACCTTTCTGTCCATATTTTACACACATTTTAGAAGTAAAAATATATGAAAAGATAGATGTACATCAAGGGTTGTCAACGTTAGCCAAAATCTGGATACCGTGTTAGTCCACAATCAACACGGTGTTTTAAAAGTTTAGACTAAGTGGCCCACAGGTTTAAATATGGTAAACGTTATATAAAAATCCAAAGTTTGGCCTTATCTTGAAAAAATCAGAAGGGCAAAGGACCATACACAGAGCTGGAGCAGCAACAGCCTTTGGGTTTGGACTGTTTGCTCCAGGACCCCCAGCACCAGCCATTTCCTATTCCCCCTGGGATCTGGACCCGGAGGACATTTAATTTTATGCCTCCCACCATTTTTAGTGACTGTATAATACAGCAATTCTACAACATGCAAACTAATCACAAAACCTGTATAAAACTTTATGGCTACTTTCTTAGTAAATTTCTTAGATGTATAATATGTAGGTCAAAGGATAGTCTCATTTAAAACAAATAGGTATTGCCTTCAACTGATTGGTACCAGTTTAAATTTTCACTAACATGTATGAGAATGGCTATAGTCTCTAACTATAACCGACAATGAACATTAGCAATAATTTCCTACTCTGAGAACAGAAAATAGTAGCTAATTGCTCTTTTAATTTGCATTTACTTATTCACAAATAAGGTTAGCCTTTTTCTCATGTCTATGACCATTTCTACAGTAAATTAATATGCCTATTAATATCTCTGGACCTTTTCTCATAATTTTCTTAATGACTTATAAAATATTTTGTGCACATGTATTAGAAACATAAATCAATAGTCCCCGTTTGTCACCTGTCTTTAATCATTTATGTATGGCAGAGGCTGGGAGGTGTTGTTACATTGATTTTTTGATTTTATGCACTCTAATATATTAATATTTATTAAGGGCCAAATTAGGAAAAATAAAAATATTAACAAGGCACACTTTTTTCAAATAGAACACATTTACCTTTTATTATGAAAATAATATATGTATTGCTTTTATAAAAAATTCAAAAAGTACAGGAATATTTAAAGGAGAAAGAAAAATTAACCATGAATCCTACTATCCAGGATGGTCTATGGCAGGGGTCCTCTAATTTTTTAAACAGGAAGCCAGTTCAATGTCCCTCAGACCATTGGAGGGCTGGACTGTGGGGCCCCAGGACAAGTCGGCTGCTAAGCAAGACAGGCAGCAGCGGCAAAAACACCCAGTGGGCCGGATAAATGTCCTAGGTGGGCCACAGTTTGAAGACACCTGGTCTATGGTTTAAATATTACCAAAAAGAAAAATAAAAACCTTTCTTTACAAGTTTATTGCACCACTTGAAGGGGAAAATATATATATATATATATATTCTTGTATGTCACTATCTTTACTAAAGGAGAAATCTAACTGATAAAGTTTGGCTCTACTTTCAACCACCCCAGTGTAAATATCTGGGCTTGTTTACCAAGCAGGCATACAGAGGCAGCTTTCTAATCTTTCCGTTCTGACTGAAATCAGGTGGCAGGCTCGTCGGTGGGTGAGGTCTCAGGGCTAACAATCTCACCTGATCTGCTTCATTCTCTATGTCCTCAGCATGTAGTGCAGTGATTTTCAACTGGTGTGCTGCAGCACACCATGAGAGGATCTTAGGTGGGCCTCAAAATTTTTTAAAGATCTGGGTGGCACCTGTGGCTCAAAGGAGTAGGGCCCCATATGCCAAGGGTGGCAGGTTCAAACCTAGCCTTGGCCAAAAACTACAAAAAATAATAATAATAATAAATTTTAAAGATCATTAATTAAATTATTTTCTAAAGTAGTTCAACGCATACTAAGTATATTCTTTTTTAACTCTTTTTGTTTGTTTGTTTTGATCAACATAATTTAAACGTGCTGTGGAAGTTTAACTATAGGTTCAAGTGTGCTATGAGATAAAAAGGTTGAAAACTACTGACGTAGTGAATGGTCCATACGTGGGAGGGGGGTGAGGCATAGATGTCAAAGAGTAATAAAGGTCTAAATAGCGAATGAAAAACAAAAGCTTAAAAGCTTTCCTCTGCTCCTTCAATGCCCACCTTCTTTGGAAACTTTTTTTTTAATATTTATATTTATAATCTAATTACATAAAGGAACCTAATCAGCTTCAACTAGATTTTTGTTCCTCCAGATTTCATTTATAAACTCTGTTTCTCTAAATGTATCTGTCACATGAGGCACACATATTTGGTATAGGTACACTTGATCTTAGCCAAATGGCCAAGAGGAGATTTGGTATAGGCACAATTACACAAGTATTCAATTTTGTGTTGTACATTATTCACCTAAATAATCTCTTGTGTATTTTCAGTTCACCAAAAGAACTTCTGAGCTTTTATCTCTAATGTCTCTGTAGCATCTCATTATTGTAACTTTAACTTT
This sequence comes from Galagoides demidoff, assembly GCA_963574575.1. Classification (NCBI taxonomy): domain Eukaryota; kingdom Metazoa; phylum Chordata; class Mammalia; order Primates; family Galagidae; genus Galagoides; species Galagoides demidoff. Next base: position 6,320 of record CAUYQV010181206.1, read on the forward strand.
TTTTATCATTTTTTTCTTCTCCAAACCCTTGGGTTATTCTTAGTCATATATTCTGTTTTAAAAGTGAATCATGCCTGTACAAATTACTTTTTTTTTTTGGTTGTTTCTTTGGGTATTTATTTCCTTGAGGCCCAGGGTTAAAGGTTATAGACAGTTTTACAACTCAAGTTAGTACTTTCGGTGAAACAGCTGTGGTCTCATCACATGATTTGATCTCACCAGAGTGAGTTTCATTAGCACCAGTGAAGGAATAAAGCAGAATCTCTCCCGTGGGAACCACCCTGCCATGGTCTGCTGCCCATGGCTGCTGTTGAAAATCCACTGACATTTTCTTCAAAGTCCCTCAGACCTCGGCCCTGAAGAAATTTCTCAAAGCTGAGTCTGACCCATTCACTCAGGAAGAAACAGCTCCTATGCAGGGAGCTGACCCTTTTGTAAGCCTCAGGATGTTGCAGTGATCACAGGAGCTCTGAAGGACTGACTGGCTTAACCCCAAAGCAGATAGCAAACACCTCCCTGCAGGGCCCAAGCCCATACTCAATACACAACATGTTGCACCCTCTGGGCATGACCTGGTTACCAGGGTCATCCATGAACAGCTCGCCCAAGGGCCTAGCATCTTCAGAATCTGTGTAGTCCACATTGTGAAGGCCATCATCAATGTCTACCCTTCCTGTTTGATAGCGGTGTTTCAAGTTCTTGGTCTCAGTGATTCGAAGAAGAAATCCATGGCCCACAGGCTCAATGGTAAGACAGGGTTTATTCACAGAAACAAAAATTACAATTTACAAAAAACCAAAGCTCCTGGCAGAGAGAACCAAGGAGGGGAACAAGCTCTCTTGCTCCCTCTTCGAAGTCTGTTCTCAGGTTCTCTGCTCAGGGGGTTATATAGTGGCAGGGGGTTGTTTTGCCTGAACTCAATATTGACTTTTAAGGCAGTGGGTCTTCATCAGTTAGAGTCAGTTGTCCAATCAGCAGCAAGGTGCTGGAACTCTCAGGGCCTGGAAACTCACATGAGGAGACAGCAAGGCACCAGCCATGAAACTGACCAGCCAGAAGTGCACAGGGAGGAGATAGCAAGGCACCAGCGTCTCCCTCACAGGTGTGGGCCCTTCCAGCAAGCCAGTTCCTCCTGCTGCCAGCATCAACACTGCCAGGGCTAAGGCAGCAGGTCATGGCGCAACCTGTCCTGCATCACTGTAACTCCCAAGTCCAACCATCACGTACTACACTCCTATGAGCAGATAGGCATCTTTTGAGGGTTTCCTTCTACCCTTGTCCCCTAAAGTCTGTTCTCAACACAGTGGCTAGAGTGATCTATATGAATGTAGGCCAGATCCTGTCCTGATTCTTTTGTTGAGAACCTACTGTCTCCCCAAACCAAAGGTTTCTGGTCTTTCAATGGCCCATAGAGCCCTGTGAAGCCTTGTGGTCCCCTGTTACATATCTGACTCCTTCTCCTACCTCCTCCCTACTGTGTTCTAGACACACTGGTATTATTTCTGTTCTCAATGCATCAGAAACAAACCCATCTCAAGGTTCTCACGCTGTTGTTCTCTCGACCAAGAACACTCTTACCCTAGAAACAGGCCTAACTCCCTTGTTTCCCTTAGGTCTCTGGCCAAATGCCACATGTCAGTGAGCCTGCTTTGAACCATTTTGAAATTGCACACCCTACCACTTACTATTTTTCTTTCCTGCCTTATTTTTTTCCATAGTGCTGAAATATAATATCACCTATGACATATATACACCTGTCAGTCCCAGCACTAAAGTCCTTGAGAACAGAAACTTTTGTTTTGCTCACTACCACATCCCCATGACTCCCAGCATGAGTGACTGCCATGCAGCCAGCAGTAACATTCACATACTGAAAGTATTCCCAGAAGCCCTGCACAATAGCAGACCAGATTTACAGAGATAACCCTTGTGCCCCAGAAACTCTTAGTCAAACTCGTGGGGAGTCTGACAATTGCTAATACTTTATAAAGGCAGATGTCTCTGGCTACCAGCAGGAGCTGCTTGGTTCCTTAGACAGACACTGTGACTGCCCTAAGGAAGACACTCCAGAAGGAGAAAAGTTTACAGGGTGTGGTTTTCTGGCTGAATCACCTGGTTTTGTATAAGCATTGCTGGCTTGGACCAAGATCTGAGCTTACTTTTCTACTCAATTGTACTTTTTCTGTAAACACTGATTTTTCATTAAGATGGCAGAGGATAATAATTTTCTCTATTGTTTCACTTGTGACCCTTGAATCAGAGAGGCCCAGAGTACAAAGAACCGATCTGGTCTTTAAGAAAGAATTTCTTGTGAATCAAAAGAACATCTAACACATTTGTTAGGATGGATACCGTCGAAAAGTAAAAAAGAAAAAAACAGAAAGTAAAACAGGTGTTTGGAGAGGATATAGAGAAATTGGAACACTTGTGTGCTGTTGGTAGAAATATAAAATGGTGTGGCCACTTTGGAAAACAATAAGGTAGCTCCTGAAAAAATTAAAAAGCAATGCCACTTCTGGGTATACATTCAAAACAACTGAAATCAGACTTGAAGAGATATTTGTACTTTCATATTCATAGCAACATTGCTCAGAACAGCCCAAAGGTGGAAGTAACTCAAGTGTCTATTGAGGGATGAATGGAGAAACAAAACTGAGCTATATACATACAATAGAACAGTATTCATTCTTAAAAAGGAAGGAAATGCCAATGCATGCTATAACATAAATGAACCTTGACAACATTATGCAAAGAGAAATAAACTAGTCAAGAAAAACATACTGCATGATTCCATTTACATGATGTATCTAGAGCCACAGAAACAGGAAGTTGAATGGTAGCTGGCAGGGGCTGGGGAGGGGAGGATGGGGAGTTGTTTGCTAGGGACAGACTTTCAGTTTTGCAAGATGATAATACTTAAAATAATACTTAATACTACTGAACTGTACATTTAAATTGTTACAGTAGTAATTATATGTGTATTTTACCACAATTGGAAATTGTTTTAATTTAAAAACTCACACATCTAAAATATCAGAGAAATCTCTCTGTTGGAAAATTGAATACATGGGCACCAGTTATTTTTTTGTGTAAGCACATTGGTTTCAATATATTAAAAGCTGGCTCAGCGCCTGTGGCTCAATTGGCTGAGGCGCCAGCCACATACACCTAAGGTGGCGGGTTTGAATCCCCAGCCCGGGCCCGCCAAACAATAATGATGGCTGCAAACAAAAAATGACTGGCATTGTGGCGAGCGCCTGTGGTCCCAGCTGTTTGGGAGGCGGAGGCAGGAGACTCGCTTGAGCCCAGGAGTTGGAGGTTGCTATGAGCTGTGATGCCATGGCACTCTACCCAGGGGGATAGCCTGAGGCTCCATCTCAAAAAATATATATATATATTAAAAGCAACTTAAAAAGAAAGAAAAATCAGCAGGCATTCAATTATCTACAGGGACAATACATACTAACCTAAAGTTCTTCTCTAACAGCGGTTCTCAACCTGTGGGTTGCAACACCTTTGTAACAATGAAAATACATTGCGGCATTTAGGAAGGTTGAGAACCACTATTCTATATTCTATTCTTCCTCTATTTCCCTAAACAATTGTCTTCTGATAGAATCAGTAGTCATTCCAGGGTGACAATGAAAAGACACTTTTAGTACCTGGGATTCACTGTCTAGTGATTTGACATGTCCACATAGGGTTATTGGTTCACATGGTTCACAAGGAAGAGTGCATCTAATCATTGCTCCAAAGGACAAAATACTCTTTTTTTTTAATTAAATCATAGCTGTGTACATTAATGCAATCATGGGGTACAGTGTGGTGTTTTCCTAAGAGTAGGGGCAGGTGATCTGGATCTTGAAGCTTAATTAAAGATGGACCAGTGAATAAGTTTTCATTTCATTGTGGGTAACGGGCCAGTATAAGGAAAATTAGAAAGGCATGAAAGATAAGAGTCTATAGTTCAATTCTGACATCAGTGAAGTGCTTTGGGTCTGTAAGGTTGCTTAGGAAAGATAAGTGGTAGATGAAAATATGCACTTCATTATTTGAAGGGAAATTATTTAATCTAACTTCAGCTTTCTAAATGGGAATAAATCTGCTAACCCTACAGAATTGGCGAGAAAGATGAATGGGGCTAATGGAAATGAACTATCATATTGCCAAGCATATAAGACACAGAGAATAATTATTAATTGTCAGTCTTAGGTGAGAAATCATGAAAAATCTCATGATCTAAACCAAAGCGTTTGGACTATGCCTGTGAAGTATGCAAAACCAATAAAGAGTCTTTAAAATCTTTAAAGTTCTCTAGGAGTAATACCATCAAATGTACATTTTTAGAAAAAGAACACTCAGGTAATATGTTAGAAGTGGGCAAGACTAAAGAGCAATAGAGAGAGGGAGAGTAGTTTCGATGTTAGTACGAGATTACAGGTGTGTGAGTAGTTACACTGTAATTTGCCAAAATAGCCGAAGTATCCCTGTTTATTCTCAGTCAGCAGGAATGAGAATGTTCAAGCGAGCATAGGAAAGCCTTTTTTTATTGTTGTTTCTCCCAAGAGGAAATGAAATAGCAGTGAAAATAATGAAGCTTTTTTTTTTTTTAACCTAGACCCTATAAACAAATATCCAAACTTTTACAATGCTATACAGGAAGCACGTATCATGAGGAAGAGAGGGAGCTGGCTGCCAGGCCTCTTAACATTAAAATCCCCAGAGCTAAAATGTACTGGCACCATAAATGAGTGCCATACAGCAGGTCCTGAAATAATGTCATTCCATTCAATATTGTTTCATTATAATGTTGATGAGAAAGAGAAAAATCCGTTCCTGGCCAGGGCCACTATGTGTATGGAGTTTGCACATTCTCCCCTTGTCCGTGCAGGTTTTCTCCCACATCCCAAAGATGAAAGGTTCGTTGGCATATCTTCATACCCAACGTGGGGGTGTGTGCGAGTGCTCCCTGCAATGGGATAGCCTCTCCAGGGCTGGTTCCCACATTGCACCCTGAGCTACTAAGATAGCTTCCAACTATCTTTGATCCTGAACTGGAATAAGTGGGCTAGAAAATGAACAAATACAAATTATTATCAAATAAAAATGTGTAAGTCCATATTAATCATTCAAATTCACAACAATAAATGACACAGGACAAAAGCATTCAACCTGTCCTGTTTGTGATTATTTTTGAACTGCGTGAGGGAAGGAGGTGCTCCTTACAGTTTTCGCTTTGTAAACATTTATGCCTTGATTCAACCCACTGCCACTACACCTACTTCACTCTTTGATTCACCAAAAATTGAGTTAATAATCATATTTATTAATCTTCCTTAAAGGTATGCATAGATCAAATTTATTTCAACATTTAATACTATAAGTGGGATCTTTATTTAGAAGTTTGGTGATGTGTTTGTGACCAGAGATAAGTCATACAAACATAATTTACTATATTAGCCATGGTTAAATTGGTTTTGTTATGCCTTCTCTTAGCAGTTTTCAAGAACCCATCTACATTGTTAAGCCTGATTTTACGGTGGTTGAAAGATTCCATCACTAAGTTAGAAGATTCTGGATGAATTGTCCTCCCCACCACAGCTGAAAGTAGAAGCTGATTCTGGTTAAGCAGTGATTCATTACAGGTAAAATCAATTCCTAAATGGAGTTTGGTGGCTGAAAAATCATTTATATAATCCCGTTAATGCAAATAGTTAACTATTTTAAATTGCGTGCGAACTTTATGGACACCCTGTTTAAGTGTTTTCAAAACATTTTTTACCAGCAGCATTCCTTATGTAAATTAGATCATATACACATCCCTCGTATATAAAAGACATAAAAAGCTGAACAGCTTTCACTAAATGTAAGTGTGATATACAGGGCAGACATAAATTTCATGCACTATTTACTACATTAAACTATTTCAAATTACACACGCACTTTATGTTCACCCTATATTTGAGGATATCATGGGACAGATGGGGGAGAAGAAAGAAATCAACAGCCTCCTTCTGGAATCCAGTTAGAAGAGCACATATGCAAGAACAAACACAACTTCTACCTTTCTGTGCATGGGAGGCAGCTTTTGCAGTTTGGGGCGTGCATGAGGCCAACTGCGAGCACACCTGCCATAGATGAATTTCTAACACATTAACTAGGTGCTTCCCACCCACTCCACCTCCCACCTACTCTTTGTCTTCTAGCCTGTACTCATGAGTCAGATAACATTAATCCCTCAGGATCAGAGCCAAAATAATCACACGGTCAAAGAACAAAGAATTGTAGTCACGTATGTTTTAGTTACACACTAGATTTACTTTTATAAAGCTATGTCATATACAACAGACGTGGCTTTTTAAATATCAAAAACTAAGTTATCAGTATAAAAAAATAAGCTTAGAAGAAATTTTGCCTCGTCACTGAAAGAAGAGAAAAAAGAGCTGGTAATTAGTTGGAATTAGAGATGACCTGGGCATTCCAAGCCCTTGACCTCATTCTCACCCCTGCAGAGTGGGAAGGGAAGGAGGTTCAAAGTTCCATTGTATCTAGGGAATTCTGGGACTGCCTCATGTCCCAGTGCACAAATCAAAGAGGCAGTGAGACTAGTGAAGGTTTCCAGACACTTTACCCCACATCAGTATGGCTGAGCAACAGCAGAGTTAAAACTGTGTAGGCAGAAAGAGACCCCAAGACGCAGGGTTCCAAAGGACCATAGGGAAGCATCTGAAGGTTTCTGTGACTCCAAGGGAAGAGGCTGAACAAGGACTATAACTATAAAACTACAGCAAGAATTTCAGGTTTATTTCCCTGAATCAACTGAGTCAGAACTCTAAATGACTGAGTAATCACCTACTGAATTTATCTGTCATCAACCCATATGAATGGGTTGTAGAAAAAATTAAGTTCAGTTAAGGGGAAATAAAGCATCTCTTTGTGCAACTGAGTTTATGACTTACAGAATTTTGTACCCAAAACACCAATCAAGAATCATTTCCTTATCAAAAAAACCAATCTACACTAGAAGTTAGACTTTGTTTTGTTTTGTTTGTTTTGTTTTTGAGACAGACTCTCACTCTGCTGCTCTGGTTAGAGTGCTGTAGCATCATAGCTCACACCAATCTCAAACTCTTGGGCTCAAGTGATCCTGCTGCCTCAGCCTCCCAAGCATCTGCGACAATAAGTACCCACCACAACCCCTGGCTATTGTGGATTTTTTTCTATTTTTAGTAGGAATGGGCTCTCACTCTTGCTCAGGCTGGTCTTGAACTCCTGAACTCAAGCAATCTACCCACCTCAGCTTCTCAGGGTGCTAGGATTACAGGTGTGAGTCGCCACACCCAGCCTAGAGGTTAGTTTTCTTAAAGCACATTGAAATAGGTCATAAAATTTGAAAACAGAGGGAAATAGTGGTTTCTCCATGAGGACAATAACTAAGCCACAATCTCATTATCAAAATACCTGGGAGTGAATGAGTTTCTGAACTCAGAACGTTTCAGATTTTAGATAGATAATACTATATATTATATAATAGCCTAGAAGGGCCTAGCGTAGAACAACACAATCAAACAAAATATGAACATACATGCTAAGTGGGATAAAAACTATAGATAAAAACTGTACATAAAGCCAAGTCAGTTCAGTTCAAGTTTTGCCCCCCAAGGTTTGCAGATTAGACCAGGTTTTGCTGATGAGTTATCTACAAGCTTTCCATTTTCAGAGATTCTTGGATTTCAGAAACGATGATGAAGATTGTGAAGCTGTAGAAAGATTAACATCATTCAGAGGAGGTATCAAAACAAAGGGAAACTGGAGTGGCACCTTGAAGACTGGGTAGGGCTTGAATGGCAGGTAAAATAAACATTTAAAGCAATGATGTGACTGGAAGGACTGGAAGATGTGTACAGAAAGAGAGATGTGTCCAACACGTAGCCTGTTAATCAATTCAAGAGGATTGTAATAAGACTTAAGATTTGAAAGGTAGGGTGGGATACAATTTTGTAAGTTCAAGCTAAAATTGAATAATTTTGTTGAAATTATTCAGACATTACAAGTGAGTTTTGATCAAAAGAGAATTGTGATTATTGGTGTGCATGAGAGTGCCAAGAGCTGGCACTTTTCTTGACAAGATAGGGGAGGAGCAACAGTCTAGCACTGGTCCTGCCCTTTACAACAGCATCTGCTGAGATTCTGCCAGGCAAGAAAGGTACAGCATTGAAAGCTTTGATCATCTTCAGCCTCAGTTCATTCACATACTCAGGATCAGGACTTCAACAAGAATTAGCAGATACCTCTGCTGCTAGTCAGCAAGGAACCAGGTGTCCTCCCTAGGACAAAAGACCACTGAAAGAGGAGAAAGGAATTCAGATTTAATTTGCTTGAATACATTTGCAAGTGTACCTGAAACTTGATACTTATTAACTGCTGTATTAGTTAGGAGAAACTAGATTGTGTGACATAAAAAGTTAGTTCTCAAATCCTGAAGAGTTTATTTCTCACTCAAGTTTCATGCCCAGCACTGATCAGTGTACATAGTGTACGTGGTCTCCCAGGAAGCCAGGCTGATAGAGGCTCCACCATCTTCTACCACCCAAATATGTGGCCTCTCAGTTTTCCTTGGCCCAAAAGACAAGTCTCTCTTCCATTTATTATCCATTGGCCAGAACTAGTCATATGGCCCCAACTTAATGGCAGAGGAGGCTAAAGAATGAAAGGAAACACATACAATGTTTGGTGAGCACTAGGTTTCCATATCACAGCTGAAGAGATTCCAAAATATCATTGTAATTTTTTTAAGGAATAGTTCTCTCAGGATAAATTAATGGAATGTTGAAAATACAAGTTTACCTAGCACTGGTTGTACATGTATTCTTGCTTCAGTTGTACAAATAATCCACAATGTGGATATATTGAAAATTCTTTCTGTGCCAGAATTCAAAATATAAATTAGACTCCACTGAAATAATTTCAACAAATGTCAACTGAAAATAAAATTTTAAATTTGTGAATTGTGTTTTTATCTAGGTATCTCCCACCCCAAGACTTATTATTAAAGACAACTGCTTTATTTACCAAGAAATAATATTTAATCTATACACCTTTTTCCATCTGAAAAAATGTTCAATGATGATAAAATGAACATATAATTTTTTTTTCACTTTTACAGATAGAAAGCCAATTCCGTCTTGAAGAGGGGTTGGGAGTAGTCATTATCCTGACATTCAGAACCATGGTTTGGCAAGATTAACTTGGAAATATGGTGCTGAATGGATTGAAGACTGTAGTTAGAGAAAGCATTTAAATAGCTAATACCAAAGATCAGAGGAAAGTAATAATGATCACGTGCCATTTCACAAAAGAAATACCTCATGAATGGGAATGTTCATTCAAAATGAAACTAGGGACAATCCAGCCCACAGTTTCTAAACTGCACTAGGATAGAGGTTACCGCACATAAATGATATGTCTCATGACCACTGGATCTTCCAGATTCCCCTCCAAGTGTATTGGTGCATTTTTTTTAAGCAAGAGGTGATATAGTCCTCTCAGCTTGTATGGGACTGACTTAGCCACAACCACAATCCCTGACTCACACTATTGGTAAACAGAGCAGAAGTAATGTCACAAGACATGGGCTTGCTGACTGGGATGTCTGAAATAGCAAACCCCATAGCTAAATTTAGAAAAATCCTTACAATGTCGAGCTATGACATTGAATAGAAGCTAATAGAATTTAGCTTCCACTAGAAAAAGGAATGTGGTAGCATTTTTCAAAAAGTATAAGCTATGCAGTCTTCTCTATTCATAGATCACATAAAGATGAGAGCTTTAACTGGGGTGAAAGCCATATTATTACCTGACCTATTGCACTGTGAATTTTTAGCAGAGGCATTATCAATTATAATAATTTTTTTATCAAAAACAAAGGTTTTATGGATTCAAGCTTTTATTTATCGTACCTTTGGTTTGGAATAGCCACTAGCTATTTGGGGCTAAAATTAGTTAATAATAATATGAAAAGTAAATTCAATAAAACTAGGCTTCTTATATAGACTTTCAAAATGCAATAGAAATCTCTCAAAGATTAAATTTCTCAGAATCCAATGAGGAAACAAACCAACATTCTAGGAATCTCTAATGAGTCCCTTATCCTCTCTCAATTCAATTTTTGATGGATGTGTGTGTGTGTATGTGTGTGTGTGTGTGTGTGTGTGTACCGTTCCTCCACTCAGATTGCAAAGATTCCTATTCCTCTAGGAACAGAACTAGACTCTATCCTACTTTAATTCTTATCTCATAATAATCCATCATAACACATAATCACTTGAAGACTGATCACTGACTGATCACTGCCTTTTATTCACAAAGTTATATAGATCCTATTTGTCTACGCTATAAGAATATATGCATGAAATGCATTGATCTGTTTGACTCTTACTTGGTATAGAGCGGGAGAATGTCCATTGTTCAGTCTTTTATTAGGAAAGCATCAAATGACTTTATCTTGTTCCAGCATCTATGCCAAATTGTACTGCTTATAAATTCCACAATTCATTTGTGCTTCATAGACCACATAATCTTTTAGTGGTTCTGCATGTCCAAATATTGCATCTAGTCACATAAAGTAGATTTTATAGACGAATAAAATTGTATGCAGTCTAAAATGTCACATTTTTTAATTTATTGGACCCAGAAATCTGAGCTTTATTTAATAGAAAGAGATAGTGCATTTACTAATCCTCAATCCTTGTCAAACTCTTAAAAATTAACTTTCCTTACTTTGTCATGTCTGGCTTTGAATTGCTATAATTAAAGGTTCTTATTTCCCATGAACATCAAAGATGTTGACACACTCCACAAAGTGCTTGAGAACCTTGTTTTCAGTCTGACTAATCCCAATATTACATAGACACTTTAAAGGGAGCAGCAAAGACAACGTGAGAGTTCTAGACTCATCTACACTCTTTGCCAACCAGACTTTTGTGTTGAGTTCCTTACTGCTATTGCTGTTATCTCTTGCTATTGTCTTTACCTTACCCAGATTCAACATTAATGTACTCTGTTATTCAGGCCAACTCATCTAACCTATCTACCAGATTCTTTCTTGTCATTCACCAAGCTCTCAGAAATGCAATGAAAATTTATGAGACTTTGAAAACTTGAGGAACAACAAATGAAGAGGATATTTAATGGTGATGTAGCACAGGTGCTTTAAAGACAGAGGCTGAAGATATATATGGGTTCATGGATTCCGAGGAGATACTGGATATGCAGGCTGACACGCCACATCCTCAACCGGAATCCAGTTGATTGTGAACAAGTTGACCTATATCCTCAGCCTTCTCTTGATTGTTGCTCCTCTGACCTTGACCTGACAGCAGATCAAAACTATCCAGCAGGAGTGTTTACTCCTGCCACTCCTAAGAATTATCATTACTTAGAAGGCAACACACTCTTACCTCTTCCCAGCCACTCCCATACTGTTCTCCCACCAGCTCTCGGGAATGCTCAGCAAAAGAGCCTTTTGAAATGTCCTTCCCTGGGTCCCTGTTCCCTCCATGTTGCTGTTCTCTGGGCCCTTCAGTGTCTCCCTTCAGCTTAAAGTCTTCCTTCCTCTCCTTTTATGGCAGTATCTTATTAATCTCAATACCCATATGGATGGACTTTCACGCGCCAGCTCACTCTCCTTACACCACCTCTGCACCTCTACTCATGTGCTCATCCAAGGTTTGTCCTCAGATCTGTTGGTCTCCTATATGAAATTTTTAACTCTAAAATTCTCTTCTTTGACTACAACCTTTCTTCTCCTCTTACAGCTACTGAAATTGCCACTAAGTAACCCTCAGCATAGCTTTCAGCCTGCTCATTCCTCAATTTCAGCCCCTTCATTACCTCATTTCCTTCTCCACACACCCCTACCCACTCTTGGTTCTGTCAGGGAACAGCTTTTGTGTCACTCCCGTTCACACCCAGAATCCCTGGGCATTCCTTCTTCCATAACACTTGCTTTGGCAAGTGTCACTCCAGGGCAAACCCTGCCATTCACTTTCTCTGTTCACTTATCAGGCACCTGAATGTTACCAAAGAAAACACTGAAGCTAGGTCACTTGTTTTCATTCCAAAGTCATGCTCTGCAGCCTCAGCTGGGCTCTCACTACTGTTCACAATTTTGGAATTCATCTCTGAATGAGCCTCTTTATCATTTTTGCCATAGCAAATGTTGCCGCTAACCTCAAAGTCTACCTGTTCTATCATCTTGTATTTTCTTAATAATGTTCTACATCATATGGATTTAATCACCTCCCCTTCTCTGTACTTCAAAATTGCAGCATGGATGGTCCATCCCCTCCTTTACTCCTTTTTCAGAGGAGGACCTTCTTTTTTTTCCTTTTTTTTTTATTTCTTATAGCATAACTATGTACATTAATGCTATCATGGGGTACAGTGCACTGTTTTCATATACGTTTTGAAGTACTCTTATCAAACTGGTTAACATAACCTTCATGTAATTCTCTTAGTCATTAAGTTAAGATATTCATACTCTGCTTTTAGAAAGATTCACTTGTAGCCTTGTAAGATAAACCATATAGGTGACCCCACCAATCACTTTCCCTCCCTCCACCTCCACTCTCCCACCCTTTTCCCATAT
>CAUYQV010181207.1:0-27926 GCA_963574575.1 Galagoides demidoff
CGAAGGCCACGAGGAGTCACACTGGTGGTCTCCACGACGCTCTGCGGCTGTTGGTGTGGAGGAGGCACCGTGGGGGTCTGCAGGATGCAGTCAGAGGGATGGTGTGGAGGAGGCACCGTGGGGGTCTGCAGGATGCAGTCAGAGGGATGGTGTGGAGGAGGCACCGTGGGGGTCTGTAGGATGCAGTCAGAGGATGGTGTGGAGGAGACACTGTGGGGTTCTGCAGGATGCAGTCAGAGGGATGGTGTGGAGGAGACACCGTGGGGGTCTGCAGGATGCAGTCAGAGGGATGGTGTGGAGAAGGGTCAGTTCACTTCTGAGCCCTCAGACTCCAGCAGGGGGACATTTGAGGAGGGACACTGTAGTATGTGAGGGTCAGGGACCACATCTGGGTAGGGGGGTAACCCTGTGGGCTTGTCTCACCTGCACCCGTGGGGTTGGGCATCCCGGGCAGGTGGTTGGAGTAAGATGGGTGACAATTGCACGGTTGGGTGGCCTATGATTAAACAAGGTGCTAGGGCCCCACTTATAGGCCACTGTGTGCCTAGACTTGTTTTGAAATTAGAGCTGCTGGCCTGCGGGTGCTCACTGATGTGACCACCACTGGGGCATACCCACCCCGGGCTCATGGGGAGTGTCGGGCAGGTGTTCCTGCTCCCCTTGGTGGGGCTGCCTTACCTGAGTGGCCCACAGGTGCAAGGGAGCAGCAAATATGGATTGTGGCTTCTAATCTGCTGGACAGAAACTGTCAGGAGGGCCAAGGTGTCCAGATCCTGTCTGTCATGGCCGTCTCAGGTGGACCCATGGACTGAAGATGGTCTGTTACCTGGGGGCCTCGGGTGGGGTTTTGGGGTGCACTTAAACCTCAGAGTGGCACTGGGCCTGGGCATCTTCTCAGCCTAGGAGGTCCTCAGGCTGTGCTGAAATCTGCCTGCACTTGGCAGCCTGTCTGTTTCGGTCAGGTCCAGCCTTTCTTGTCTCCACATTGTTTCAGTATGTTGTATTAATTTTTTTTTTTCTTTTGAGACAGAGTCACACTCCGACACCCCTGTTGAGTGCTATTGTTACAATTTTTAAGTGCCGGAGCTTCTGTAGCAGGGCAGCTGCCAGCTCTGTGCTTCCCCTGACCCCCTCTCCTGCAGCTCCTGCTCCTCAGCCAAACACTTCACCTGCCGCACCTGGTCAGGGGTGAGTGTCTCGGGTAATGGGGTCTCTGGTCCTTTGCTCCTCTATGGATTCAGCCAGCTGGGGACTCTGTGCAGAGTGTCTGTCTCAGGTATGGGTCTCTGGCCGTTTGCACCTCTGTGGAGTCAGCCAGCTGGGGACTCAGGGTCTTCGGTCCTTTGCTCCTCTGTGGAGTTGGCCAGCTGGGGACTCTGTGCAGAGCGTCCGCAGTTGCCAGGCCTCTTGGGAGCATCAGGGCAGCATGTGCTAGAGGAGTGATGTGTGGGGATGTCCCCACCTTTGGCAGGCTCGGGGACCCTTGTAAGTTAGGAAGGAGGGGCCCGGGAAGTTGTTCCTGGGGAAGAAGGGGCATTACGGGACCAGGCCTGTTGCAGGGTGGGAGCAGGGCCCCAGCTGAGTCTGGGGTGCCGGGGACCCTGCAGTGTGTGCCTGCACGTCGCCCTGGCTTCTGGTTCTCTCAGCTGCTGCACACTCAGGGGCCCTCCGTGCAGCTGGCTGCCTCGATAGTAGGATCCAGGGTCCCTTTGGGCCACTTGAGGACATCTTATCCCTAAGCATTTAGGTGTCTGTCTGCTCTGGAGGGTAGAGCCCTGGGCATGCAACCTTTATTCTGTGTGTATCCTCCAGCTGCCCTGACAAGTGCCAGGACACGACACGGGGGCTATAAAACAGGAGGGATTTTTTTTCTGGCTTCTCTCAGAGGCTGGAATTCCTAAATCAAGGTGTTGGCAGGGACACGCCTCCTCCCAACTCCTCCAGCGTCCTTGGCCTGTGGCTCTGTCACTGAAACCTCTGCCTCTGACTTCACACGGCCTTTCTACTCTCTGTGTCCCTGTCTTTTCTGTCATGTGGGCTTAAGGCCTCCCTATTCCAGTGTGACCTCATCTTACCCTGTTACTTCTACAATGACCCTGTTTCCCCTGAGGCTGCATTCCGAGGTTCCAGGAAGGACATGAGCTTTGGGGGTCACCCTCCCAGCCAGTACAGACTTTGGTGGCTATGACAGCAGCAGGCGCAGGCAGGGCCACCCTCTGCAGCTCTGAAGGCGGGGCAGACGGTCCTTGCCTGGGGGGAGCTGCCCACTTCATTTCCTTCATTGCACTGGTCGCAGTCTGCACACGGCATGTTTTTCCCATTTTCTGTTTATGATTGGTCTGCTTCCTGCCCTGGAATCTCCAGAGCCCCACAGGGTGCAGGCTGTGCCTGCCTGCTCACGGCAGAGGCCCTAAGGCAGCCTGGGGTGTGGCACGTGGTGTCTGGGGCGACTTCCTCTCCCTCCCTTGTCCCACACACTCTGCCTCTGGTGTCTTCCACGTACTGGGAGCTTTTTGGAGAGTCGGTTGAGAACAGGCTGAAACCTTGACACCCTCCTTTGTGACCCCAAATACTCTCCTTGGGCACCCACCAGGCAGGAGGTGTGACGTGGCCTCTGTGCAGGACTCTCCGGCACTTCGTGGGTTCTCGGCAAATACTTGGTGCAGGCTCGTCCCACGCTCTCCCTCAGTGCTGTTAAGCCAGCCTGGGTCACCGACACTGCCACCCCCACAGTCTGCACAGAATTACTCCGAAGGATGGAATTGCTTTGGAGAGGACATTAAATAATTAATCCCTGTCTGGAATGAAAATACAGAGCATTAAATTATACATTTTGGCATCAGGCAGACATACTGGAGAGCCCCTTGAATGGTCCAGAAACTTCCAGGTCACCCTGGAGGGCTGCTGAGACCTTGGTGTTGCTGTGGTGTGGCTCACCCTGGCTCTGGGCCTCTCTCTTTGTCCTGACACCCCCCCCCCCCCCGGTGTTTCTGGCTGTGGGCTGGGCAGGGTGGGGCATGCTGTTTGGGGGTCTAAGCCCCTTGTCTCTGCCCACTGCCTCTCTTGGAGCCCCAGGGGACACTTGAAGTTTAGGAGAAGACTTGAATTGTCTCTGGGTCCCGCAGAGCCTGGTCTCAGACTCCTGTGTGTCCTTGTGTCACCATGAGGGACATGAGCTGTGTTGCCTGGAATCCCAGGTGAGCTGGGAAGGTTCTTCTGTCATTCCTGCTGGTGAGCCCTGTGTCATCAGGGGGAACCTTACAGGGCACCCCACACACTGTTGAAAGGGCCTCACCTTGAGTCTGTGCCTTGCCTGCCATTTGCAGACAGTTGGGCTGGTGGGAAGACGGAGTCTGACTGCACTGGAGCCTGGCCTCCCAGAGGCTCCTATCTGTCCACGGGACAGGAAGGCCACACCGCATGGTGGGGGAGCCCTGCAGGCTGGGATCAGGCACTGGCTTGGGCACTTAGGCCTTGGCTTGGCCACTCTGTAGGGCAGTGGGGGGCTTTGGGGGACACAGTCCACAGCTCTGGCTACTGGACATGCCTCCTGCAGAGTGGGGCTGCTGAGGCTGTGCTGGGGCATCAGGTCACTAATGAGGGTGATGCCGGGGCCCCTGGGCCCTACCCGCTCTCATCTGGTCCACAGCCAGCATCCTGGAAGGCAGAAGAGGGAGGCCAAACTGCCCCCCAGCTGAAGGAGCCGCCCTCTTTAAGGCAGCGGATACAGTTGAGAGCGGCTTCAGGATCCCAGCAGGGCTGAGACGCTGGTGCAGTCCACACCCACTTCCTGTTATCCACTGTGTGTCAGGCCCCTGTGCTGGATACGGCTAAGGGAGCAGTCGGACACATTGTTGGAATGACACTCCTGCTATTATCTGAGGGCCACACTTGACTCAGGTGTCCTCAGTGCCACCCTCCATGTCATGCTCACTGGGCACGTCTCTGTGGGCTCCACAGTGCCACCCTCCACGTCACGCTCGCTGGGCACATCTCCGTGCTACCCTCCACGTCACGCTCGCTGGGCGCATCTCTGTGCCACCCTCCACGTCACGCTCGCTGGGCGCATCTCTGTGCCACCCTCCACGTCACGCCGCTGGGCATGTCTCTGTGGGCTCCTCTGTGCTGTTGTCCACAGTCCCCACCCCTTTTACTTTTATATACAGGGTTTCTACTGGGAAGGGTGTCACTGGTGCTTCCTGAAATTGCCGGTCACATCCAGGCTTATCTGATGTTGGAATTCTCTGCGGCCTGCGTCCTCCCTGCTGGAGCTGTTCCATCTTGAGTGTCCTTGAGCCTGGCTGGCAGGTCCCACACGGCTGCCCCACTGTCCTTGTGGTTCAGTGACTCCTCTCAGCTCAGTGCTGCCTGCACCACCCCCCACCGCATCCCCTGCTGCCTCCAGTCTCCCTGCTCAGTCAGTGCACCTGTGCCCGGTGCCCAGGGCTGTCCAACATGCTGGGGGTGTGGGCTGGTGCAGGCTCCTTCCTGGGCAGGGTCTCCCCAGGCAGGGTCACTCTGCCTTCTCCTCCATTTCTTGACAGCCTTATTCTTATGCATGCCATCTCCCTGTTTCTCTTACAGAATCTATTTTGGGAAATATGCCTTTTTTTGGACCCTGCCCTTAAGGCAGGACAAAAATCTATGAAGTAAAACTTTCAGGAAGTCCCCGATGGGCTGAGATTAAGCAGTAATCCAGGTGAGGCTGCCTGGTGGGAAGCAGAGCTGGTGCCAGCGCTCCGCCCGCGCCGCTTCCGTAAACATGAAGTGCGGGGAGGAGAAGCCGTTGGGGCTGGTTCCTGCCCAGGACACACGCTGCCCATCCAAGCTCGCAGGGTGGGAGGCAGTGGGAATTCCTGATGGGCGCTGCTTGGGAGTAAGAGCAGGCTCATTGCTGTGCATTGGAGCTGGCAGCGCTGTCTGTCCCGATGTGTGTGGCTTGTTGCTCAGATTCGTGTTTGACAGAGGACACGAATGTGCACCCGGCTGCCCTGTGGCTCTGTGTGTCGGGTGCCAATGGCTCTGGTGGTGCCCTGGGGCCATCTGCTATGGCTGCCCCACAGGAAGGCTGCCCACGTCCATGGTGAGCCTCTGACACACCAGCCATCACCTGCTCACTTCTGCTCGCCCTCAGGGGGGGATTCCAGGGGGCACCTCATCGAGTGTGGCCCGGCCCTGCTGGTGCTTCTCTGCCGCCCAGATGCCTGTGCTTTGGCCATGGCACTGATGACCAGCTGATGGGTCCGAGGGGACCGGGGATCTCCCTGGCCTCTTGTCCCTGCATGGAGCTTGGTCTATCGGACCTGCACCCTGAAAGCTCTTCCCACGTGTAAGTGAGGAAGTAGGAAACCCTTGGCTGAGTCTCATCCCCTTGTTACAGGTGAGGGCCTCGGATGCAGAGAGCTTCAGGGCATCGCTGAGACCTAGGGACAGTCTTCAGCTGAGACAAGGTGACACCAAGCCTGGCCCTCTGTCCCCTCCAGAGGCTGTGTCACAGGGCACCCCAGATGGGAGTAGGGACACTCAGCTCAGGGCCTCAGAGATACCTTGCACAGAGCCCACTGCTGCCCACTGCTTCCCAGTCCTAGGAACTCAGAGGCTGAATTCATTGGTCTCTCAAATGTAACTTCCATCTCTGGGGATGGGTTTCTGCCCCTTCCGAGGAGCCTTGCATGTGACCTGGGAGGGCAGGGCTGCTGGGTGGAGGGGGGCTCCACACCAGCCCCCAGCTCTGCTCCATGTTTGGAAGCCCACTGGCTGGGACGGGGCTGCCCTGATGTGGGTGACAGGGACATGGCTGCTGCTTGGGTCATTTCCCTGAGGTGCAGCTTCGTGGGAATTTTGTCAAGCCTGTCAGTAGGTCAGCAGGGATGGCCTCTCCAAGGTCAACCTCTGTCTAGTGACAGACATTAAGAGGGGACGTGCTGGTGATGGAGGTGGGGGCTTGCTCATGCAGGGTCAGAGACAAGGTTATGGCTGTGATGCTGAGACCACATGCTGCCCGTGATCTATGTGGGTGGGGATTGGCCCATTTTAAAGTCGAGGAAGCTGAGTCCTGGTCATACCCTCCAAAGGCCCTGGCTGTGATTGATGGTTGCTGCACCTGGCAGGTCCCAATAACCCCCTTAGTGCTTGGTCCTGTCAGATCCTTCCAGAAACACTCCTCACCCGAAGCAGCCTCAGGTTTGCAGCTCGTACGTTAATCTACGTGGTGCACTAGCCCTGTGGCCGCTATGGTGCTGACGTCCCCAGCTGAGCCTCCCCCCCACCGGGTGTCAGTGGTGGTGCCGCTCAGCCTGGGGCATCATGAGGGGGGAGCTCGTGGGCAGTGTTGAGTGCAGCCCTCTGCAAGGACCTAGTCAGGGGCCATTTGCCTCCTGTCCCAGCTGACAGCTGGGAGGGAGCCCTTTGGGGACTCGGCTCTAGGGGCTTTGTGGCCTGCCAGGCGCTGTCACAGGCTGATGATAAGGGTGGGTGCAGCCAGGGAGACTCACCCCTGGGTGCCGGGCTGTGCTTGCTCTCAGTGGCCCAGTTACTAAGCCTTCACCACAGATAAGTGTGTATTAGGAAGGTATTGCCATGGTGTAAGATCCAGCTTTTCTTCCCTCTTGCTCTTAAACTTGCCATTAATCAGTGAGGCCAGTGATGTGGGTCTGAAGCCTGAGCCCCTCCAAGGTAGTGGCTGCCTTCTCTTCTTCCAGTCTCAGGGGCAGGAGTACAAGGGTGATTGGGGCTGTGTGGAACACACCAGCCAGGGGTGGTGTGAGCAGGGAAGCAGGGGCCCTGGAGCATGGCTCGGGGGAGGCTGGCCAGTTCTTCTGGGTGCACAGGGCCTGGTCTAGCTGATGTGTGTGTGTGTCCACTCTGACCCTTGGTATCCTCATCTGACAAGGGGCACAGTAACACTGACTTCCTTGGGTAGTTGAGGATTCAAGAATGTGGAGCCCAGAGCCAGACTTGTTGTGTTGTGCGGCTCAAGGAGGTCCCTGGTGGTGTGATGCTCTGAGCAGTGACTTGGTGGGATTGTTGGGTTGCCAGGGGGTAGCTAGAGTGTCTAGGGGTATCTCCCCAGCCTTGGGACCTGTGGCCTGGTGCATTGTACAGAGTGGAGCATGTGAGACCCGTGCTCAGGGGGACATGTGGTGGGGCCTGTTTAGGGCAGAGGGCCTCGTGCAGGTGGGGTGTCCTGGGGCACAGGAGGGTGGCAGAAGAGGGGCCAGCTGGCCTGACAGGTGTTCTTTGGGAAGCAGAAATGGGCAGGTGGTGGCCCAGGTGATCACAGGCACCTCCAGCTGTCCTTTCCCCAGGGTGCACCGTGAGGCCTAGGCAGGTGGTGAGTCTCTTGGCCCAGGCGTCCTGCCCTCCTTTCCTTGACTGGCCACTGAGTCCAGTCCAGGTCATCTCCCCCTCATCATCCCCTCCTTCAGGTCAGCCTGGCTCTCCTGTGTCTGGTAGGACGTGTGTCTCCTGGCAAGGAGAGATGCTCCTTTCTCCTCTCTCCCTTGGTGCTGTTTGCTTGGCCTCTTAATGGCTGTGAACGTATCCACTCTGGCTGGGCACTGTGGCCTCTTGCCTGGATCTATCTGCTGTCATCTTCTGCCCGGCTTGGTCAGAGGCTCCGAAGAGCATAGCCCTTCCCAAGTTCTACCCTCCTTCCATCTGATCTCTGTTCTTGGGCCAGAAGCATCTCTCAGGCACCCTCCCGCCCCACCTCTCTTGCTGCCTGGAAGTGTAGTTTCTTGGCCCCGTAGCTGTGGGTAAGGGGTCATTCTGCCTTCTAGGTGGCCACCAGGATGGCTCCCAGTGTCTTCCCTGGGCTGCACCCTCTGTTGAGACCTGTGTGCATGTCGCCCCTAGCCCAGTCACGGTGATAGATAAGACTAATATCTATCTGTTTTATAATCTCTCAAAGTAGATAGGCCTGTGAGGGCAGGGGCCTCCTGTGTGCTTCCTGGGTGCAGCATGGCGGCTCCTGAAAGAGCTGTGGGGAGCTGAGCCTTAGAAAGAAAGACCAGCAGAATCAACCCTGCTCTGTGCTTCTGGGACTTCTGGTGGGTCTGGGCCTCAAAGGGAGCTGCCCCATTATGTGTCCCTCATCTTAGGTCCTGGGCCTCCCACAGGGCCCTCACCATGAGCCACGCAGACTGTCTGGCATAGAGGATCCCAGGCTGCATGTCTGCTGTCCTTGGCACCCTGGGTACTTGCAAAGTCCCTTCCCCTTTGCCTGGTGAGCCCTAGCAGCTGGCAGGTGAGAGCTCACAGCCTGTGGCTATGGAACAAACACAGGTAAATCTGTGAAGCTTGAACCCCAGGTCTGCCTGGGGAGAGCCTTATCACTGCAGCACGTCACCCTGGCTGGGCAGCCATGCAGTCACAGCTCACTGCAGCCCTGGACTCCTCGGCTCCAGTGGTCCTCCTGCCTAAGTAGCTGGGACTAGAGGTGCCTGCTTCCATGCCCTGCTGTGTTTTTAAAAATTCTTATGTAGAGTTTAGTCTTGCTCTATTGCCCAGACTGGTCTCAAACTCCTCGACTCCAGTGGTCCTCCCACCTCAGCCTTCCAAAGTTCTGGGAGTGCAGGTGTGAACCACCTTGCCCAGCCTGCAGTATGCCATGGTGGCTGGTCATACCCCCACCACTCTTCTTCCTAGGCCTTCCTGCCCTACCCCGCTGACCATGGGACCCTGTCAAGGCACATAGTTGGGCCTGACTTCTCTGTAGGTAAAGTGAGGGGTCTGGATGCATCTTTTCTGGAGGTTTCTTCCCATTCAGACATGGTGGGCAGAGCCAGCCCCGCATGTCTCTGGGCCCCTGCTCTCTGCTGGGACCGCTTTTCTTTCCAGGGACAGACTGGACACAGCAGGTTTTGCAAGATCAGTGTCCAGAGGGCACAGGATGTCGCAAGGCCCACCTCCTCCTTGGAGGACTATGGCAGGGGAGCCAGACAGGGTCCTCAGTGGGGTCCTGGGGCAGGCACTGGTCAGAGTCAGGAGCCGTCATCTGAGGCTGCCGTCACTGTGCCTGGTGTGTGCCATCTCCTTTGACCTGTGAGTGTGGGGGGCAGGGCCCTTGGTGTCCCCATGGTATGGGTGCATCGAGGTGCTTGGGGACAGTGCAGCTTGGCCAGGGCACAGCCTGCCAGGCCCCATTATTGGTCTGATGCCCCTCCCAGGGGCCCAGAGGCCTCTGAGGCCAGTGTGTGTTTCAGTCTGGGGAAGTTGAGGCAGGTTAGGGGTTTGCCCTGTCACCTCCCTCTCCTATGGGAGCCTCAGAGACCCTCTAGCCAGTGTCTGGAACTGGCCATCTGGGCTCCTCTTAAGTGTCCGGTTGGACCCTTGGTTCCTAATGTGGCCCCTGGACTTTCAGGGTCAGGGGCAGGAGTGGCCAACTCTGACAGCCTGTCTTCCCTACAAGAGAAGAGTGAGGCAGGGTGGGGCCTGCTGTGGTGCCCTGAGTCCCCCACTGAGGTCCCTTGAGGAAGCTGAGTACTAGGTTGGCTGGGGCTGATCATCCCTGCCCCACCGGCCTGCTCCCTTATGCAGCCGCCCATCCTGCCTGTCCTCGGGCCTCCCAGAGCCCCTCCCGTTCCCCTAGCCTCATCCCATCCTCTCCTCAGGGTCTCCCAGCCCTCTCTTGGGACTTTCCTCAGTGGCTTCTGTTTCCACTTGTTGGGGTGTGTGTAGCACATGTGCACGGGTATGTGTGTGTGTACCCAAGTCTCTGTGTGTGAATATGCCTGTGTGAGCTGCTGTCTGCACGCTGAGAGTGGGCCTGTCTGGCTGTGTGCGAGTGAGCTGTGAGTGAGGCATGTGGGGGGTTGTGAGTCTGCAGGTGTCTGGAGGCCACAGCACAATGCCTGAGCATGGGGGCAGGGAGAGGCAAGGGCACCTGGTGGAGGCCGCAGTCCCGTGTCACGGGAGGCCCACTAACTGGCACTGCACCCGCATCCTGCCACCTGGGGGAGCTGCTCCCAGGAATGCCAGGTGGATCCAGGCTCTGCTCCTGCTGTGGCCTCTTAGCTGTGTCCTTGGCTGGGGAGGTCACCTGGGGAGCTGGGGTAGTGATGGGGCAAAGGGGTGCCATGAGGTGAGCCACCCACAGGCAGGGACTGGGACGGGGTAGGCCTGGGGCCCTGTGGGAAGCCTCCTGTGTAGAAGCCTGCACTTCAGCCCTTTGACTCTGGGAAGAGGGCAGGGCCCCAGAGAGGAACACAGATTTACAGCCTGGTGGAGGAGGTGAGACTTGGAGTTGGGGGTGGGGATCACGGAGAGAAGCCCCACTCCGCAGTGCTCTTCCTGTAATTCCCTCCTGCAGTGAGTCACCTGGCAACTGACCTGGGTCTCAGCCTGTGGCCTCCCTGCTGACCGGGAAGGGACTCTGGTGTCTGCAGCCTGGGTCTGGGCTGCCTCCTGCAGTGGGACCTGCCTGTACCCCTCTCTGACTTGGGGGTCTGTGTCCCCTCCTGCCGGTCACTTGGGAGTGGCCAGGGAATGTCTTCGGGGAGGGAGCCAGCAGCATTTGCAGACGGTGAGTGGCCTGGCCCACCCAGGCAGCTCCCTGGAGCTGGGGAGGAGCAGTTCCTGGCCTGGCAGACTACAGAGCTCACCCAGTGGCCTTGGCCTTGCTTTGTGCCTGGGGGCTGTGGTGTGTCCTTTAGTCTCCAGGATGGATAGGCAGCCCTTCTGGGCCAGGGTGGGAAGCACTGGGCTCTGTAGCAGGTGGACTGGCCTTGGCTCTCCCTGCACCTCAGTTACTCCTCTGTAAAATGGGGGAGCCACAGATGTGTCTTGTCAGGGTTTTAAGGGAATGAAATGACATAAACCTGGTAAGGTTTTGGCAGGCAGGGGACCTACACAGACACCAGCTGTCATTTCTGATGAAGCCTTGTTAGGGAGAGAGACTGGGTGCCTGGAAGTTTCTGGGTGGCCTTTGCAAAACCGCTTACATCTTCCTAGCTGGGTTTTAGGTTTCCCATCTGTAAATTGAAGAATTTGCACCAGATGGTGGCTAAGCTCCTTCACCCAGGATTTGAAGTTTGCCTGCTGGATTCCTGCAGTATTTCCTAGTGGGGACAGCCACAGTCAGTGGCTTAGCTGTCCTTCCCTGCCTGGGACTCTCAGCATTGGTCCTGGAGTTATGAACCAGGGACAGTGGGTGGCCATCAGGGGCAGGTGCTGCCCTGGGTGGGCCTAGCTCGCTTCTCACGGGCCAGGGCTTTCTGTGGGCAGGGGCTACTGGGGGTCATGAAGAGACAGCTGTAGGGACTGCCTCTGACTTCAGCAGGGAGGAGCCCGGGCTGGCTAGTGACACCTGCTGTAGGCCCAGGGAGGGAGCGAGGTGGCAGGTGTACTTGCCATCTCTGAGGTCGTGTGGATCCCTTGTTCTGCACCAAGGAGACCGAGGCTTAGAGAGGAGCCGGCCGTCAAAGGTGTGGGCCACCAGCTCAGGTCTGGTGTTTCATCCTGACTTTTGCCTCTGTGCTGTCCCACTCACCTTCTGAGACAATTAAAATGCTTCTAAGACACGGCCAGCACATTATCCAGTCTCAGTTGCCCAATCTGTCCACCCCGAGCCCATCTGCCTCCCTCCGTGAGCTGTAGCCTCTGTCTAGCCGGAGGCCTCAGGAAGCCATGGAGGGAGCAGCGCCCCACGTGCTGCCTCTGGATGCTCTGTCAGTGTCTCCTCCTTGCTGTTCTTCAGAGGTCCCTGCGCCCAGTGTCTCCTCTCCCTGGTCCCAAGGTGCACAAAGGGACTCTGACCTCGAGGTTTCCTGGCCAGACTTCCTGCCTCAGGTAACGTCCTGAGTTTCCATCTCTGGAGCCAGCAGACCACAGTCCTCAGCCTCTTCTACCAGAGGGGAGGCCTGGTCACCGAGACCCATGGCATTGGGGAGCGGTGGCACCAGGCCTCAAGGCAAGGCCCTCCTCCTGTCACCACCTGACACAATCCTGGAGGCAACGGGGGTGGGGGTGGGGGTGGGGGTGCGCTGTTATCCTGGGGCCTGGCCCCTGCTCCCAGCCCTCTCCGCATTTGGGGTCCGCTGGTGGCTGAGGCCTTGGGCTGTGTACCATCAGCGTCCCCACTTGGCCCTGAGCACTTTACAGCTGTGACACCCCCAGGGACATCTGCTCAGCCACCCGTGTGAGAACCTATCAGGTCCCTTCTGTGCCGTAGCCTGAGCGGTATGGATGGTACCCAAGCCAGGAGGACCTTCCCGACTGGCGTCCCAGTGGGAAGGGGTGGGTGAGTGAGGCAGACCCTCGGAGGGAGGCTGGAGCAGGGACCCCACCGAGTCGGTGCTGCTGGCTGCAGTATGTCCCTGAGCCCCCTTGCCTGGCGTCTGGAAGGTGCAGGGCACCTGCCTCGGAGATGGCCAGTATAGACTTTAGGAGCTGGGCATTGGGCAGACCCAAGCTCCGGCCGCCTCAGCCAGGAGACCTGGGTGGGTCCTGCTAGCTCTGGGCTTCAGTTTGCTGGACTGCAAACCAGGGGCAGCGATACCTCCTGGTGGGGGGCAGTGAAGACGGAGGGATACTGTACAAAGTCATGCAGGCACATTAGGGGTGCAGACGGACATGAGGCTGCCATCATGGTCTGTCTTCTCTGCCTCTTTCATCATGAGGGATTGAGGTGAAGGGATCTCTGAGTCAGCCCCCTCCCATGTACCCTTTACTACCCAGCACCCCCCGCCCCCAGTAGACAGCAGCACTCACAGAGCCTGAGGCACAGAGGTGTGGGCACTGGGCCCCAAGGCTCAGGGGCTCTCACGCCTTCACATCTGGGGTTTAGATTTATAACCCCTGAGAATGATGGTCATCTAGATTTGGGGCACCCTTTTAAATCACACTAAAAGTTCCATTCTGGTTCAAGAAGTGGACCAGTTCTGGGAACCACAGAGGAAGCCGCTCTCATATTTTTCTCCCCCACAACAGGCTTCTGAGCCTGATCATCTCCCCCAGGGCGACCAGGCTGTCCGTTCACGCATCCCCTCCAGAGTTGCTGCCAGTGTCCTCACTCATTTTCCACTCAGCTGTCTTGGGGCCTGGGGCCTGCCAAACCCGTCCTCCCGCCCTCACTGGCTACCTTGGAGAAACAACCCTGTCTATGGGGGACACCGTGGCATCCCCGTTGCAGAGTGGTGGCTGGGTAGTGTCTTCCCTGCTTGCTTTTGTTTTTCTGGCCTCCCCTGGGTGGCAGAGCTCGGATGTGAAGCTGCGATTGTGTGTGTTTCGTGATTAATTGCTGCGTGGCAGCCGTGTGTCATTCTGAAGGCAGCCACCCCAAGTGTTTTCTGACCTTGCTCTCTGTGTGAGAAAAGAAAAAAACAGAAGGGTAACACGGGCTGAGCCCAAGAAAGCAATTTATAATGATCTGCTTCTGAATATGTAGCAGTGTTAGCTGGAGATTTCCAAGGCAGATAGGTGAGTTTCTGGGCAACATATTTAAACGAGCTTGATAATCTTGCCACTTGGCTCCACGGAGCTGTGTGTGTTTCCAGATGTGTGGTTGTGGCTGATAAGGATGGTCTCTGTGGCTGCTGTCAAGCAGTACGAGGGCGTGGCAGAGGGCCCTGGCCCGAGTGGGTGGCTGAGTCCTTTGTTGCTGTCCGGGTCGGTCCTGCCTGGTGTGAGCATCCTGCCCGCCATGTGGCCGGAGGGATCATGTGCCCAGGTTCACATTCTAAGTTCCTGGGGAAGCTGAAGACCTCGGTGACCAGTGCTGCTGTGTGTGGCACTGACACTGCAGACTCGGGATGCTTTGGGGGTGCTTCCCCCAGGTGTCTACTCTTGATGACTCCCAGTAACCTTGAGAGAGGTAAAGATGAGGTGCAACAGGGCTCAAAGTGGGGGTCAGAGGTTTTGTTGCCTGCTGCAGGCTCCCATGTGGGTCGTGTGGCACAGCAGGTGGAGGGAGGCCCAGGCATAGGTCACTTAGATCTTGAGTCAGTTGCTAACTTGGCCACTTACTGCTGGGTGACCTGGGCCACGTCTTTATCTCACTGGTCACACTGTCTGCATCTGGTACAGGGAGGATACACAAAGTGGGTGGCGCTTGTATGGTGCCCCCCCCCCCCCGTGCTCAGCTGGCACTGTGAGCCTTCAATGAACAGTCATTCAGTGTTTTGAATGTTAAGAGGTAGGGATTGGGATGCAGGGTCCCCTGGAACCCCCTCTGCTGATGCCGTTTATCCATCTGCTCACCCATCTCCCACCCATCTGTCTAATCACCAGCCCACCTCTCACCCACCCACCTATCCGTCCACCCCCCATCCCTCCATCTCTGCACCTGCCCATCTTTCGCTGTCCTGCAGACGTTCTTTGAGTGCCCTGAAGGCTCTGTGTCCGGAGCCCATCAGCTCTGGAGCTGCAGTTTTCTTCATCTGTGAGTTGTGAAGAGGAAGCTCAGAGCCTAATATTGGAGGTCAGATGTGACACCAGCCCCACAAGAGCTTTGGAAAAGCCATACACAGCCTATGAAAGGCACCAGTGTTGGGGACGCCTGTGGTGAGCTGCCGTCCCAGTGCCACCCTCAGCAGACGACGGCATAGCCAGCAGGATGTGCTCCTGTGGACATGGCCTCCACGTGGTGACTCTAGAGCCACAACCTCCACCACCTACAGGAGATGGGGAGAGTAGGAGGCTGAGAGTCATGTTGTCACAGGTCCTGGAGGTGGGACAGGGTGGGTAACAGAAGGCGCCCCTCTCGAGCCACTGCTGGGGCCTGAGTCCTTGGGCCACTGGGCTTTGGTCTCTTGTCTGGGAAACAGGGGAGCAGTTGGTCAGGTCATCTCACAGTGGTGACCCTGGGCTCCTGGGGTTCTGGAATGGCACCCATGGAGGTGCAGTGTCCCCGTGACTCATGTGCCCCCTGGCACGGCCCCACTGTGGGCACAGTGCTGCGCCTGGTAGGGTGCCTTAACCATTCATGGAGCAAGAGGAGCTTAGTCATTCACGTCCTATAGGGCAGCATTTCTCCAGCACTGTAAAATCACATCCCACAGCTACAGTGTGTGACATGGCCGTGGTGTGGTGGCTGAGCACAAATGCCAGTGAGTATGAACTGAAACCCACATTTTGTGAACGGGCTCAGTGTCCTGGTCCCCTCTGGCTGTCTACCCTAAACACAGGAATAGTGTGAGAAAGATCAGAACAGGAAATAGGAACAAACGGGACAAAAAGAACAGGCAGATTTTGAAAGAAGAACTAAATAGAAATTCTCAAAGTCCAAGTTATAGTTGTTGGAATTAAAAACGCAGTATGTGGATTAAACAGTGGTCTAGGCTGAGCTGAGGAGAAAATTGGTGAATTAGAAGACAGAACTGAGGAAATCATTAGGAATACGGCACAGAGGGATGAGACCTGGGAGACGGGAAAACCAAGTTGAGACAGAAGATAGAGAGACGGCCGAGGGGCTGCGGGCTCAGGTGAGTAGCTCACACCTGGGACCTTTACAGGAGCCCAGGCGAGCCCTCCCAACAGGAGTCTGCAGTACACGGTTCATTTTCTTCTTGGCTCTGTCTTGAGTTTTGATTGTGTTTAAGTTGAAAATACTCACAAGCATAGCGTCCCTGTTCTCAGTCTGTAAACTTGGTGTGGTAAAGCAGAGAGTCTCAAGTCTTGTGGTTCAGTGTTCCCTGTACTGTGTATTGTGTCCAGCATCTGGGCTGGACCAGAGCATCATTGAGGATTTTTATAATTCTCTGCGGAACCTGAGACTTACAGCTTTGTGTTTACTTTGCTGTGGTCTAAAGGTTTTCTCAGGCAGGAGTCATACCTGATGGGCCTGTGATGTGAAGGCACTGCAGATAAATCACTGAGCAAACCCCAATTTCCTCCCTTCAAGGAGCTCACAGACCAGTGTGCCATGGAAATCAGCCTCTAGGACTGCAGGGGAGGCCCCAGGTTGGTGGGTCTTCCTGGGTCACTTAGCAACCCTTCCTTCTCCCCTCCCTCCTTCCCTCCTTCCTTCCCTCATCTTCCTTGCTTCTTTCCACCCCCACCCCCCATTCACTCATGTTGACACTTAATTGCTCACACCTGCAATCCCAGCACTCTGGGAGGCCGAGGTGGGAAGATTCTTTGAGCTTAGGAGTTCAAGACAAGCCTGAATCAGAGCGAGACCCTATGTGTACTAAAAATTGAAAAATTGAAAAATTAGCCAGGTGTCCTGGCAGGCACCTGTGTAGTCCCAGATACTTGAGAGGCTTAGGCAGGAGGATCACTTGAGTCCAGGAATTTGAGGCTGCTGTGAGCTGTGAAGAGGCCACAAAATTCTAGCCTGGATGACAGACCAAGACTCTTTCTCAAAAAACAAAACGCAGTGAAACAGAACATTTCCTGAGTGACCTCCCAGCTGCACTTGGAACACAGAGGTGAAAGGTGCAGGACCTTTTGCTGAAACCTTTCAAGCAGGTCTGGTCTCTCGTGGAGAGCAAGCCTCATTTTCACAGAGTGAGGGTCCTGTCAGCTTCCTCCTGTGGAGAGCACGCCTCGTTTTCACAGAGTGAGGGTCCTCGTCAGCTTCCTGGCGGCTGCTGCTTTAATGGGGGTCTGCCAGTGTGTGTTGAGAGGGGTATCCTGTGGGGTATCCTATGGAAGTCCTGGGGTGACCCAGACCTTGTGTTTTCGCCTTTTGGTCTGAATAACGTTTTGTTGGCAGGAGAAACCGTGTTGGATTTGCATCTCAACCCATGTTGGGTGGGGTGTGGGCAGGTACCAGCAGGTTTAGTTAAACAAAAAGAGGAATCAGATGGTGGAGGGGTGGTTACTGCTGACACGCCATGTTATCCGCCAGTCTCATTTTGTCTGTTAGACGTACTTTGCAGCCTGCTTCCTTTACTTACGGCACCCGAGAGAGTATTCCCTGTCAGTCACTTCCCATCGCAGCATCCTTTACCTGGCGGCCTGCAGCCCTGCGTGGGTCCGGCCTGTTTTATTTCTCCTGTGTCCTAGTGTGTTGGGCAGTCAAGCTGCTGATTCCTGAGCATTTGGAAACTGCTGTAACCAAATTGTTAGACACATCCAGCCAGAAACTCTGCTGTCTTTAAAGATACCTGCTGTAGAGCTATTTGATACAGCCTCCCAAGGCATCTGTCCAGCCACTGACACTGGGATGGTCTCTTCTCCTTTTCTGGGTGTGTCGTGAGCCCTGCCTGCTGCATCGGCCATGCAGGGGAGAGGTGGGGCTGGGGCCTCAGGGCTGGACAGTCCCACAGAGGGGCTGTGTCCACCTTCACATTAGACTGAGAGTCAGCAGTGAAAGCTTCCGTTGAGAGCCTGCCCCCATGAGACAGGGGAACACTCAGAAGGGCAGCAGGGCCCAGTGCAGGGAGTGGACGCTTGCTCCCTCTGGCCACCTGGCCTTTCTGTTCTCTCCAGGGCATGGCCCTGAGCTGTCTGCCTGCCCTAAATTGAGAGCCTGGCTTTAGGGGTGATTCCCTGGCTTGTGGCCCTGGGAGGTCCAACAGGATGAACTTGGTCAGAGTGTTGCTTGAAGGTGAGGCAGCAGATCCCCCGTGACGGGGCCCTGGGAGTCTCGTTTGTGGCAAGGTCCCACTGGACTCTGCCCTGCCCCAAGCCACACCCATCAGTGGTTTCCTGACTGTGACTCCTTTGCCTGAAGTCCTTTCTGGCCTCTCTGCTGGACTGTCCTGTGTGTCCCTTCAGTGGCACTGGCTCTGCAGGGTGTCCATAGGTGGGCAGTTGGCATGTGCTCCCACCCTGCTGTGGGCTGGGACTGGGTCTGTGACATTACCTGTCTGACCCAGTTCCCCAGGGACAGGGGTGCCCAATTTGGGCTGCCTGTCCCAATAACATGGGACGCAACAGTAAGTGCAGATTCCTGGACCCCGGAGCCACTAGGGGTGGGGCCTGGGGCTGCCTTCTGGAGCTTCTCCTGCTGATGTGTGGAAACTGATGGGCGACTGGCTTTGGGGACCTGGGGGCAGAGCAGGCAGGGCCAGGATTGCTTCCCGGGACCCAGGTCCACCCGCCCCATCATACTGGCCATGCAGTACACTCCTTATTCCCACCAGCTGGACAGCAGATGTGTGTGAGACCTAGGGTGAACCTCGATGAAACCAGAGTCACAGTGTCAGGAGCTGGTAGCATAGAGGGGCTCCCACAGGCCTGGTCCTCCTCTTTCTCCTCATCCACCCTGGACCTCCCAGCACAGGGCTGAGCCCTGTGGGCTGGCAGATAACTGAGTCCAGGGACGGGGCTGGCTGTGGAGGGAGAAAGCTGTGTGTCTTCCAGAGAGGAGGTGATAAAAGTTGGGAAAATGTCAGCCTTTGATATTTACCTTCTAAAAAGAGTCGGCAGGAGCTGTGGGTCAGGAGGCTTTTCATCATGCCAAGGGCACTGACCCCGGGGACGCCCAAATCTCTGGCCTCGGGGAGCCGCCTTGGGTGTTCCCCCCTCACAGGCAGGTGGCTCCCGCTCCCAACCTTTCAGGGTGGTAGGTTTCCTACCTCTACCCCAGATCTGACCCCTTGCTATCTCAGGGTGCCCTTGTCTGCTCCCAGAAGCCCCTGGCCTGGTCCTGGGGCTGCTGGAGTGGGGTCCCCCTTGGTGGGCCCTCAAGCTTACCCCCTGCCAGGAACAAAGTCCAGGTGGACATAAGGCCTGGGCCCCTCCAGCATAGCTGACCACATTTAATGCTGTGTAAGGAGCTGACCCACCCTTACTGTGAAACCGGCAGAGCCCTTCATAAGCCACTGGTGACAGCCTGGTCCCAGAGCAGAGCCCTCCAGCTCAGGGCTCGGCACTGTGGCCATGGCAGCTGTAGGAGCGGCTGACCACTAGAGCATGGACACAGGGTTAGAAGGCCACGTTCTGGCCATGGCTGGCTCTCTTGGCCACAGCGCCACGTCCTGTACACGGTGTCACCTATGTCAATACTGACCATTGGCTGGTGCCAGCCTGGGACTGCTGAGAAGATTGGCACCTGCGTCTGGCTCCTGGGGAGGAGCAGCCGATTGATGAGTGGTGCCTGCCGTGGGGGCAGAGGGGCCGGACCTTCAAGTTCTAACAACAGTTTAGCATCCTGACGTGTGACAGTCAGGGCACCCAGCAATGTCACTTCAAGTCTTGTTCCTCCTAAACCTTTAGCACTCTTAGAGACCTAAAATAACAGCCAAGGCCAAGTTGCTTGTTCTTTGTGAAAGGTCCCTTGCAGTGTGGGAGCCATGGTCAGGCCATCTGTGTCGCAGGCCAACTGAGTCTTGCCCGAGGAGACACAGAGGAACCCTGTCACCCCATGGGCTGTGACGCCTGTGAGTCCCAGGCCCTGGAGCACAGCTGCCTGCAGGAGAATGCTCACAGCCTGAGACGCGGTCAGCAGCCTCAGAGGGCCCTTCAATATGGTTTTTTTTTTTCCTCACTTAAAAAAAATTTCTACTGGAAGCAGAACAGCCTGAGAGGAAGTCTGAGCAAGAGTCCCAACTGGGAGGCTTGTCTGCTGCGTGTGCAAAGCAGCGTGGCCTTGCAGGGGTGACCCGTGGGAAGTGTCCCTGGGCTTACCTCCTGGGGACATCTGTGGCTTCAGCAGGTGGTGTCATTTTCTTGTTGTCCCCTGCCAGACACACACACACACACACACACGCATACACAGAACTGCGCACCATGCACATACGAGCAGGGGGACAGCCACCTGTGTACAGCACCCACACACTGCGGCCCTAAGTCCAGGCTGCGTCTGCTCCCTCGGAGCGTGAGTAGGGGCCGTGGCAGCCCAGTAATGCTGTTAGCCCATCGTGAGCCGCTTCCTGTCTGGTGTGCGTCTCCTTTGTGCTTCTGGGTCTGCCACCCCGTCCTCCCTGCCTCAGTTTCCTCATTTCCAGCCGTGGATCTTCTTGCTCCACCTCCATAGAGTAGCTGCATCAGGGCCTTTGAGGTTGGGAGCTGGGTGGTCCTTGGGTCTCTGGGGAGACTGGCCATATATCGGGGCAGAGGAAGAAGGAAAGGGCACTCTGCTTGTGGAAGGTTCCAGAACTTTCGTTTTTGGTGAGTCTGCTGTGCAGCTCTCTACCTGGAGCTGTGTTGTCCTTCCACACCTTGCAGTAGCTGGGCATCTGTGTAAACATTGTGCAGAGTGGCCTGGAGGGGACCAGGCACTGCCCTGGCTGTTTGCACATGTGGTGCTGGCTGTGGTATGACCCCGGGCATCCGACCTCTCTGGGCTTCCTTTTCCCATCTCTGACATGAGCATGAAGTCACTCCCATGAGGATGAGCCGTCACTGACCACTTCAGAAAAGCAATTCGGCTTGGGTGTGGTGGCTCGCGCCTGTAATCCCGGCGCTCTGGGAGGCTGAGGCGTGAGGATCTCTTGAGCTCAGGCATTTGAGACCAGCCTGAGCAAGAGCAAGACCCTGTCTCTATTAAAAGCAGAAAAACGAACCGGGTGTTGTGGTGAATACCTGTAGTCTCAGCTACTCAGGAGGCTGAGGCGGGAGAATCACTCAAACCTGGGAGTTTGATATTGCTGTGAGCTATGATGATTGCATGGTACTCTACCCAGGGTGACAGAGTGAAACTCTGTCTCATTAAAAAAAAAAAAAGCAGTGCAGGACGAGCCCTTTGTAAACATGAGCTGACTCAGGACCCTCCTTGGTGGAAGCATCACCCAGGGTCAGAAACAGCTGGCCCTCGGAAGCGGCAGCCCGGCCCCAGGAATGTGGGGAATCTCAGCAAATGTTAGTGCATCATCCTGACAGATGTTACACAACAAAAACAAAATAGGTAAAACGCTGAAAAATGCTAAACGTTGTGTTTCTCACGGGGGGTGGGGTGGGGGGGGGTGGGGTGGGAGGTGCTGAGTTCACACTTCTCAGGCTCTACAGAATAGAGTTCCAACTTCACGATTCCTTCTCTCTCTCTCGTCTCCCCCAGGTCATCTCTGCGGTGTCCAGACTGTCCCTGCACAGTGCTGCACAGAACAAGGGCATCAGGTGAGCTCTCCGGGCGCTGCTTCCAAGGGCAACTCCTTTACTCTCCATCAATACCAGCCTGCCTTCGTGCAGGTGTGAGGGTTTTGAGCGGAAATCCTCCACCTGCGTCTTTATCGTGAATTCCCAGTTTATTTTCAAGTCTTCTGTTGTTATTGGCTGGCAGGGGCGTGGAGAAGGGGGGCCGTCAGCTCACACAAGGGAAATCTTGCAAGCATGTTACTGACGGCTGCAAAATCTCTTTCGATTTAAGTAATAAGATCAGCAAATTAATCCTGCCACAGATCATTGCCTACCTAAATGCATGCTCCACGGGTCAGAACCAGGGCTGTGCCTGTGGTGAGTGAGGTGGCTGGTGTTTGTTTGCAGGGATGGGACCAGAGCCCAGTGGACTTGCCCTGGTTGGGGCCACAGGTCTCTTGGGGCATCTGGACAAACCAATCCCAAGGGATTTCTCCACTTGGTTTAATTCTGCTTGGGTGGCCAGGCTCCATCTCAGAGAATACCCTGACCCTTGTGGTCTGGCCTCCTGTCTGTGTCACATGGATGGGACAGGTGGACAGTGGGAAAGGGGCAGGGCAGCCCGAAGTGAGGAGAGATTGCTGTGTATTCTGCCTCACAGGTCAGAGGTCAGGGAAACCAGTCTCCAGAATGGGCAGGGAGGAGCACACAGCTGTCCTTCCCTGATGTATCTGGAAGGCTCCCACAGGACAGGGCCACAGGCTGTCACAAGGGGCCTGGGTGACAGTGGGAGCCCACCGAGAGCCAAGTGCTTGAGGCCACACCTAGGCACAATCACATGAGAAGGGTACTCCAGCTGTAGACGGGGCCTTCCGCCTGACGTCCTCACTGGGGACACTGTGCTAGGCTGTTTTCCAACTATCACCAGGTCTGTAAACAGAAAGGTTTTTGTTTCTGGAAATGATCGACTATTCTTTATCCTACCATGCTGTGATGACACTGTCAGCGTCCTGGTGACACTTGAAATGAAATCTGTAAAGCAAAAATCAGTCATTTTATTTGCTTTTACACAAAATACTAGACTTTGATCTCTTCTCCAAATTCATTAAACATTCTCCCCAAACCAGCGGCCTGGTGCTACAGAGCTGTGTCAGGGGAGTGACATGGCTGGGTTGGCGCTGGCGTGGTCCTACTGTGGAGTGTCCCCAGCTGTGCCCTTCCCCTGGCCTGCAGCCTAAACACAGCCCCCAGCCCCAGCTGTGCCCATGTTCCTGGCTCCTGATGCCCCATCAGTGGCTCTGAGAGCCTGTTGCGCTGGGGCAGAGGGTTGGTGACGGGGCCCCACAGGTGGCTTAGAGGCTGCTGAGGAACATGGAGGGAACTAGCCCTGGGTCTACGGGGTGTGTGTCCTGCTGTGATTAAAATAGAGGCTCCTCTTGCTTGGGGTGGGCACCCTCTTTCCTGGCCACCTGGTGTTTCCCCATCAGTCTAGCCTTGCTGCCCCAAGGCCCAAGTGGGCACTGCAGGGCTTCTGGAAGCTGCTGCCCTCAGACAGGGTGGAAGCAGGCATTCAGCCCTCTGGCTGGGCCCTGAGGCCAGCAGATGTGACCGGACCCCCCACCCCCACCCTGTTTTTCTTTGGGCTGGGCTTGTCAGGCAGCATATGGGTCTAGTGGCCCTGGACAGGGAATGAAGACCCCAGCCCAGAAGACCATTGCTCTATGGGAGATGGCAAGCAGAGGCCTAAAGATTGCAGGCTGCAGAGCTGGCAAGGCCCAGGCTGAACCCCATGTCCTGGTCAGCCATGAGTCTTGTGCTGAGACATCTCTCTGAAGGCCTGGGGTCTCCCTTTCTATACTGGCGAGTCAGGGACAAACACAGGGCCTCCTTAGGCGTCTGAATCCCTAGCTCAGTGCCCAGCCCACAGAGGGGTTCACCAAATGGTTCCTAGATGGTCAGAGTGTGTTCCGTGTCCCTGAGGACCATGAGTCACCGGGACTCACAGATGCAGAAGAGACCTACGTTCATGGCTACAGAGTAAGTCAGCAAATGGTAAAAGCACCTGGGGGGTTCACGTTGTCCCCCCCGTAGAGTCTTCAGGAGAGCACTTAATTAAGATTAGTTAATGTTGAGTGACAAAAGGCAAAGAGAACCTCTAGCCAGGGAAGCCCGCCCAAGCCCCTTCCTTGCAGGTCAGTCGTGTTGGCATGGAATGCCTGCTCCCCGACCCTGGTTGCTCAGTGTCCAGCCCCTCTGAGGTCACACTGATTCTGCATGGCCCAGGCCTCGCCATGCATCACGTCATCAGTGTGGCCTTGTGTGGCCCAAGGTCCCAGGCACAGGCAGTCCCGAGTTTCACAGATCCAGCTGATGTGCAACTCACTCTCACCAACAGAGGGTGTTACAGCTGTTAGGGAAACATCTGTTCCAACAGTTCCAACCTACAGACAAACTCAACTTAAAACAAAGCTACCGGGACTGCCTGTGTACAAAGACCCTCTCATCAGAGTCTCACCAGGCAGGGCTAGGCTGGAGGTCACCTCCAGGAGCCGGGAGAGCAGTGGTCGAGCGCCCCAGGCCTGCTGATGCACCCTGTTGCTGCACATGGGACCGGCGAGTAGGAGGCCTGGAGGGAGATGCTTGCAGACACCAGGGCGCAGGGCTTTGCCCCTCAGCCTCTGACCATGCCCCGTCTTCTCCTTCAGTCTGGTTCTCCTCACACCCCCACCCTTGCGTGATCCCCACTCCAGACTGCTTCTGGGTCTTTCCCTCTGCAGGCCCTGGGATTGAGAGCTCCTGTGAGCCCTGGGGACAGGTGACCTTCCCAGGCAGCCCCGTTTGGCACCCAAGTCCCAGCCCTCCACACGGGCTGAAATTTTCATGGTGAATGGAGCATTCTAGGGGCAGGTGCCAGCACTTTGCAAGACACTAAGCTCTTCATTGAGAGCATTTTATGGTGCCGTTAATTAGCAAAGGTTTTAGTTTAGCCAAAACCTTTCTTTTCTGAAAACCCACCACCAAGCCTGCAGCCCTGGAGAACCCCCTTTCCCTTTCATGGCTGAACAGGGACCCAATGTGCTCCTTACAAAAATGATTTTCACAACCTTGCATTTTGCATAATTAGCTGATTTTCTATAAAAGCCTCAATTATGCTTCTCTGAGGCTGATGAATGGGAGACAGAATCCCACCCTGGTGCGGGCTGGTGGGGGATCAAACACAGCGGGTGGGGGTTGTGAGGCAAGCTACCCAGGAAGGGGGTGGGTCCTTCTTGTGGCCAGTTTGCCCTCTCTGTCGGGGTGTCCTGAGTTAGGTGGTGAAGGGCAGGACTCTCCCTGTGACCAGAGGTCAGGACCCCAAAGGACACCTCATCAGCCAAGTGACCTTAGGCAGGGACACCCTTGGAACCTCTGTGTCTTCTCCTGTCAGCTGGGAGCATTGCCCCACCTGGCAAGGTCTCTATGGGGGGTTCAGCTCAGCACTTTGGACGTCCTGACACCCAAGCCTAGGGACTGTGACAGGAAGAGGGTTTTAATAGATGTAACTAAGTTTGTAATGATGAGGCAAGAGGGTCAGAGTCAGGAAGAAATGTCTCCATAGAAGTGGGGGTGACATGGCTGTGGATGGAGGGCTGCAGGTGACTTCGGAGGCTGGGAGAGGCCAGGGACGATTCTCACAGAGCCTCAGGGGAGAGACTCGCCTGGCTAACACCTGGCTATTTGCCTGAGACCATTCAGGATTCTGATTTGGGAGCTGGGGATCGCTGTGGAGTCTTGTGGCTTGTTCCATTAACAGGAGCTGTAGAGCTGGCCCCAGGCTGGGTCCTCATGGGGCAGGGTGCTCCTGGGCCAGGGACCGGCTTCCATCTTTGATTCCCTCACCCCTGCCCAGCCCCTGTCCACTCGCGGAGATTTTTAGTTGAGGTAAATTCATATACATAAAATATACAATTTAGTGACATTTAGCACCTCTGCAGTGCTATGCAGTCGTAACCTCTGTGTAATTTCAGAACATTTTCATGCCCCGTAAGGAAGCCCCGTTGCGCTTTGAGCCACAGGTGCCGCCCTGTGCCTGGCTCCTTTTGCCTGGGCTGGTGTCTTCAGGGATCACCTGTGTTCGCAGGTGTCAGCTCTGTTCCTGCTGCTGCCCGAGTGACTTTCTGTCTGTGACGGACGAGTTTGCTCATTCCCTCGTCACTCGATGCACCTCTGTGTTGTTTCTACCTCTTGGCGACCTGGGCTGGGCAGGCAGGAGTTGGGGGTCAGGGCTGTGCTGAGGTTGGGGTGAGAGAAACTGGACACCTCCCAGCACCCAAGAGCTAGAACTTCCTGCTTCGGTTTGAAGCAAATTCTCAGAATATTAGACACACCCAGATCAAATCCAAGTACAAGAAAACATTCAGAACTGAAATGTCATTGGAGGCTTTAGAGAATGTCGGGGGAGCTGGCGATGGACCCCAGAGCTCCTGGGCACTGAACCTCCCAAAGGGTGGCTTGAGTTGTGCGGGCAGGGCTCTCTCTTGCCTGGTGTTTTCTCCTCCGTGCCCGGGAGATGACTGGAGGCCAGTTGCCTGCTGGAAAGCTCAGCTCATGAGAAAGTCTATTATCCCCAGTGGTCATCTTCCTTTCTACCCTAAGCTTATTTGCCTTTCTGAGTCACCTAAAAAGTGCCAGACGTCTCTCAAGTGAGAGATCTCCACCCCAGGGGCAGTGCGGGCCCTGGCCAAGGAGCAGGGTCAGCAGGCCCACATCTTGTCCTCCTAAACCCTGGCCTTCACGTGTGGGAGTGGCCCTGCTGTGGCTGCTGCAGCCTTCTGTCTTGGGCACGATGTCCCCAGCTTTTTGCTGTCCCCCTTGGTGCTGCCTGGTTAATTCCAGGTAATTGGACTAGCCATGAGAGAGGGAATTTGGATGGGAAGTGGCAATTTTTATATGCTCAGCAGCTCATCCTGCCAGCAAGATGGTTTTAATTGTCCCACCTGGTGACATCAAACATCCTGGCCACCTGTCCTTGGTCGGTGAATCCCCAGGCCAGCCTATTTGGAGAGCCTTTTCTCCTGTCCTGTCATGATAATGAATTCCGCATGGTGTGCATAAGTGGAGGGAGGGGAGCAGGTGGAAGGCATTATGCTCCCTCCTGGGCATTGGAAGAGGCCACCAGTGGATTGCCGGATGGCAGGGTGGGGTCCAGCCCCCTCCAGCCTGGGGGTGGTGCTGCTGGTCTGTGACACGTGACTTGTGGACAGCCTGTCACCGAATCACCAGCCAGCCTGCTCTCAGGCTAGTGTCCACTCCATACCCCAGGACCCACCACTCTGGTCAATTGCACAAGGCAGGCAGGCAGGCAGGCAGCAGCTCAGTGAGTGATAGCCCTGGGCAAGGCCACCTCCAAGCCTGGCTTGGTCTCTACCTGGTGCTCGTGGCCCCTCCTGTTCCAACTCCTCCTCTGCACCTGATGGGCTGTGGCTGGGGCCTCAGAGCTCAGGTAGAACAAAACGCTAGGTAGTGTGTGTGCTCATGTGTGCATGCAAGTGTGTTCTCAGGCGTGTACTTGTGTGTGTGCATGCCCATGCATGTGCACAAGTGTGTGCGTGCTCACAGTGTGTGTGTGTGTGCTTATCCATGCATGCACAGGTGTGTGCCTGTGCTCATGCCTGTGCACACCCTGGGTCCTGCTCATGTCTGCACTCCAGTGTCTCTCCGCAGGACTCTCAACATGTCAGCTGGGGCTGCAGGTTCCAGACCGTTGTCACTCCCTGTGTTGAAGGCAGGATTGGTGGGGCCTGCAGCCTCCTCCTGGCAGTGTTGCGGGAGACAGAGTGTTGCCTCAATGTTTAGCAGATGCTTGCAGAAGTTCCGAGGGCAGGGACCAGAGCCAGGGCAGCTGGGCCCAGTGGATTTAGTGTCTTTTGGTTTAGGGATCCCAAGACTGGTGGCAGAGCTTTCCCTGGCTGGAGAGGTGATGGACTGCAGCACAGGGGCGCAGGATGTGTGTTGCCGACGAGCTTTGCTGAAGGAAGGCCTACCTTTTGCCACGCCTACCCGTGGGGCGTTCTCTTGTAGGGACTCTAACTGGAGCCTTTGCTGATAGCAAGGTCCATTGCCTGCGGCTGATCCACACCTCTATCTCCTGCTCTCACCAGGTGCCCACACAGGCCACACTTCTCTGAGGCCTGGGCCACCCCAAACTGCCAGCCTGGCCATGTGATTAGGGCCTTTGTCCCAGACCTGAGAGCTGGACATTTAGGAGCCTCTGCTCTGCCAGGGCTGGTCCTGTGGGCTTGAGGTCCTCTCTAGGGAGGAGATGGCTGTGTCCTGGATCAGGAAAAAGGGGAAAGTCCTCATTCCTAGGAGCCCATGGAGAATGGGGGTGGCGCAGGTGGCCCTGGGTTTCCTCCCAGTAGCTGCTGCCCCCTGAAATCTCTTGGGGCTGGCAAGTGGACAGTGTTTCTCTTTGGACCCTACATTCGGCCCCTCTCACCAACACTCAGCAGGAAACTTCCTGGTGCTTCTTTCCCCTGAGCCTGCTATAGAAGGAGGGTGACTGTGTTTGGGGTCCTCTGCTTGGCTACTTTGGTCATTGTCTTAAAAACCAGATCTGATAGTCAGCTCTGTGGGGCTTTGTACACAAGCAAGCCTGGTATCTTCCAGCCTGCTGAGGCTCTGAGGGTCTGAGCCAGTTGGACCTGGCTAGAGGACCCCTGGAGCCTCTGGAGCCACAGGAGGGCACTTTTGCTTCAGTTTTTAGCAGATGCTTGCAAAAGTCCTGAGGGCAGAGGCTGACTTACTTATCTCAGAGCTAGAGCCATGCTGTTCCTTCTCCCCAAATCAACTGCAAGTGGCAGCCAGCTTCAAGAAGAGAGGAAGGGAAAAGGGGAGGGAGGGAGGGAGGGAGAGAGGGAGGGAGAGAGGGAGGGAGGGAGGGAAGGAGGGAGGGAGGGAGGGACTGAGCTGGGGGAGGAAGGAAGGGAGGAGGGAAGGGGGTAGAAAGAGAGCGAAAGAGCGTCGGGGAGGGAGAGAATGTA
>CAUYQV010181209.1:0-20421 GCA_963574575.1 Galagoides demidoff
AATGGCCGGGCGTTGTGGCGGGCGCCTGTAGTCCTAGCTACTTGGGAGGCGGAGGCAGGAGACTCGCTTGAGCCCAGGAGTTGGAGGTTGCTATGAGCTGTGATGCCATGGCACTCTACCCAGGGGGATAGCTTGAGGCTCTGTCTCAAAAAATAAAAAATAAAAAATAAATAAAATAAAAATAAACTTAAAAAAAAAAAGTAGCCAGGTGTTGGGGCGGGCACCTATAGTCCCAGCTACTTGGGAGGTGGAGGCAGAAGAATCGCTTCGGCCCAGGAGTTGAAGGTTGCTATGAGTAGTGATGCCACAGCACTCTACCTAGGGCAACAGCTTGAGGCTCTGTCTCAGAAGAAAAAAGAAAATGAAATTTAGGATTCATGACCTTGATAACAAAACTATCGAGCTGAGTGACGATGACTTCTTGTGAGAATGTGAATGTACCCTTGGACAAATTGTTTCCAGTAAGAAGCTAACTTGACTACTGATGCTTAAAAATGGCAAACCTGCAGGGAGAGGGAGCATTACAATTTCAGCTGAAGAAATCAAGGATAATAGAGTGGTTTTTGTTTGAATTGGAAGCCAGAAAACTGGATAATAAAGATCTATTTGTAAAGTCAGACCCATACCTAGAGTCCCACAAGCAGACATCTGATGGAAACTGGCTGATGGTCCATCGAACAGAGGTTGTTAAAAACAACTTGAATCCTGTTTGGAGACCTTTTAAAATTTCTCTGAATTCTCTGTGCTATGGAGATATGGACAAAACAATTAAGGTAGAATGTTATGAGCTTGAGGCTCCGTCTCAAAAAAAAAAAAAAAGATTATGATTTTGATAAGATGTTTCCAGCTTTTGGTTTGGAACCCAGATACCTCCTCAGTAGCAGGTATCCCATGATACATTGACTTGTAAAACACACTCACACACATTCATTCCAGTGAATTTTAACCCATCCAATCCTTATCGTAATGGAATCCAAGGCATTGTAGATAACCTATCAGGCTTGTCTTCCTCAGATAAGACTCTATGGAATAAGTAATTTTTCTCCAATCATAAACCATGTGTCCAGATTGCTGCTGTAGCCACACAGCAGACTGCTTATCAATATTTTGTACTTTCTTTTTGAGACAGAGTCTTACTATGTTGCCCTTGGTAGAGTGAGTGGCATCACAACTCACAGCAACCTCAGGTGCTTGGGTTCAAAGGATTCTCTTGCCTCATCCTTTTAAATAGCTAGGACTACAGGCACCTGCCACAATGCCCAGCTATTTTTTGTTGCAGTTGTCATTGTTGGTTAGCTGGCCCAGGCCAGGTTTGGGGCCAGGTTCGAACCTGCCAACTTTGGTGTATGTGGCTGGTGCTGTAACCACTGTGCTGCGGGTGCCAAGCCAATATTTTGTACTCTTGATTGTTACTGATTGTGCGATCACTGACCTTGATAAAACCAGACAGGCCATATTTAATGCTGCCAAGCTACCCATGTCCATCATCATCATTGGAGGTGGAGGTGCTGTCTTTAGTGCCATGGAGTTTCTGGATGGTGACTAAAAATAACCAGATGTTATAGCAGGCACCTGTAGTCCCAGCTATTCAGAAGGCTGAGGAAAGGGCATTTCTTGAGCCCAAGAGTTTGAGGTTGCTATGAGCTATGATGCTAGACCACTCTACCCAGAGTGATAAAGTGAAGTCTTCACTCACCATCGGTCAAGGTGGCAAACAGAGATGTCCAGTTCGTCCCTTTGAGACAGTTTCAGAATGCCGAAAGAAGCACTCGCCCAGTGTGTCTTGGCGGAAATTCCCCACAGGTGGTGAGCTACTTCAACACATACAAGCTCCTTCCTCCCAAAGACCCAGCTACCAAATAAGAGGAAATCAGAGAAGCCGTGACCACTTCAGCAGAGTTCTGCTGTGCTGTGTGTAGTGATGCCATCTTTCACCCGGAACCTCGTGTCTGTCTTGTCTTTTTTTTTTAGAGACAGAGTCTCATTTTGTTGCCCTCAGTAGAGTGCTGTGGCATCACAGCTAACAGCAACCTCCAGGTCCTGGGCATAGGCAATTCTCTTGCCTCAGCCTTCCCAACGCTGGGCTGTTTTTTGTTGCAGTTTGGCTGGGATTGGGTTTGGGAACCCGCCACCCTCAGTATATGGGGCCAGTGCCATACTCATTGAGCCACAGGTGCTGCCCAGGATAAAGTTATTTCTTTTTTTTTTTTTTTTTTTTTTTGAGACGGAGCAACTCCTGGGCTCAAGCGAGTCTCCTGCCTCTGCCTCCCAAGTAGCTGGGACCACAGGTGCCTGCCACAACGCCCAGCCATTTTTTGGTTGCAGCCATCATCATTGTTTGGTGGGCCTGGGCTGGGGATTCGAACCTGCCACCTTAGGTGTATGTGGCTGGTGCCTTAGCCGATTGAGCCACAGGCGCTGAGCCAGAAAAAATATTTTTAAAGCACCTTAGGAGAAAAAAGTTTACCTACAAATGAATGGCATCTAGACTGCAGATTTAACAAGAACAAAAGTAGAAAATATACCTATCTGGGCGGTGCCTATGGCTCAGTGAGTAGGGCACCAGCCCCATATACTGAGGGTGGTGGGTTCGAACCCAGCCCTACCTGGCCAAACTGCAATAAAAAAAATAGCTGGGCATTTTGGCGGGCACCTGTAGTCCCAGCTACTCAGGAGGCTGAGGGAAGAGAATTGCTTAAGCCCAGGAGTTGGAAGTTGCTGTGAGCTGTGATGCTACAGCACTCTACTGAGGGCAATGAAATGAGACTCTGTCTCTAAAAAAAAAAAAAAAAAAGTTAACATATATTTATCAACAATATCTTGGCCAGTTGCAGTGACTCATACTTGTAATCCTAGCACTCTGGGAGGCCAAGGCAGGTGGATCACCCGAGCTCAGGAGTTTGGGACAAGCCTGAACCACTAAAAACAGAAAAACTAGTTGAATGCCATGGAGGGCTGTTGTAGTCCCAGGTACTCAGGAGGCTGAGACAGAGGATGGCTTGAGCCCAAGAATTTGAGGTTGCTGTGAGCTATGATGCCATGACACTCAACCCCAGAGCAACTGAGTGAGACTCTGTTTCAGAAAAAAAAAAAATCTTCGAAGTGTTGAAGAAGCATAACTGTCAACCTGGAATTGGAAAATAATTGCCCACTTTGAATTATGTGCCTGGCACAGATAACTTCAGGACTGAGGGCAGAATAAAGGTTAATAGTATCAGAGAGAATCTGCTACAGCAGACCTTCACCAAAAGAATTTCTTTAGAAATGATTTCAGGGCTCGGTGCCCATAGCACAGTGGTTAAGGTGCTGGCCATATACACCGAGGCTGGCAGGTTCCAACCATCCCTGGACAGCTAAAACAACAATGACAACTGCAACAACAACAACAACAAATAGTTGGGCATTGTGGTAGGCACCTGTAGTCCCAGCTACTTGGGAGGCTGAGGCAACAGAATCACTTAAGCCCAAGAGTTGGAGGTTGCTGTGAGCTGTAATGCTGCAGTCATATCTGTCTCAAAAAAAGAAGAAGAAGAAGAAATTATTTTAGGAGGATAGGTGTAGTGACTCACACCTGTAATCCTAGCACTTTAGGAGGC
Organism: Galagoides demidoff; assembly: GCA_963574575.1. Lineage (NCBI taxonomy): Eukaryota > Metazoa > Chordata > Mammalia > Primates > Galagidae > Galagoides > Galagoides demidoff. The sequence goes on from CAUYQV010181209.1 coordinate 3,597, forward strand.
CAAGTCAGGTGGATCACCTGAGTTCAGGAGTTTGAGACCAGTCTGAGCAACATTGAAACCCTGTCTCTACTACGAAAAAAAAAATAGCCAGGCATTGTCGCAGGTGCCTATGGTCCCTGCTCAGGAGGCTGAGGCAAGAGGATTGTTAGAGCCCAAGAGTTTGAGGTCACTGTGAGCTATGGTATAATGGCACTCTACTGAGGGCAACAAAGTAAGAAGTGAGACTTTGTCCTCAAACAAAAAAAAAAAAGAGAGAGAGAGAGATGATTTCAGGAATAAGAAAAATGGCCTCAAAATGAAGACCTGAGAACCCAAAAGTGATAGTGAGGAAAGAAATTGGTAAACCTGTAGATAAAATTAAATAGCCATTACTTATATGATTTAAAGATTATTATGTTTAATTTGTGTTTTCTGAAGGACTAAATTAAAATACAGGAAAACTATAATTTGCTAGTTATAAGTAGAAGATTTGGAGGTAAAGAATTCTTTTTTGTTTTCATTTCATAATCTTTAGAACAGTAAGAGGTAAAGAATTCTGAAGTCCTTGTTTTGTTCAGAAGAGTATATCTGAACTATGAAATTGTGGATTTAAGTAGGCATGCTAAACTTTTCAAGAAGAACTAGTAAAACAATAGAAATATAGGCACATCCACATCCTGCTTTACTGTGTTTCACTTTATTGTGCTTTACAGATACTGCGTATCTTTTTTTTCTTTTTTTTTACAAATTGAAGGTTGTGGCAACCCTGCATTGAGCAAGTCTATTGTAACGATTACATTTCTTATTATTTAGGAAATACATTTCGTAAGGCTATATCTGCCACAGATAGTAATTGCTCTTATGGATCTAGAAAAAGTGAATTGAAATCCTTCTGGGAAGCATTCACCATTCTAGATGCCACCAAAAACATTGGTGATTCATGGAAGGAGGTCAAAAATATCAAAATTAATAGGAGTTTGGAAGGAGCTGATTCCAACTCTTGTAGATGACTTGGAGGAGTTCAAGACTTGAGTGGAGGAAGTCACTGCAGATGTGGTGGAAACAGCAAAAGAAATAGAATTAAAAGTAGAATCTGAAGGTATGACTAAGTCGCAGCAACTTCGTGATACACTTGAATGAATGAAGAGGTGCTTCTCATGGATGAGAAATGAAAGTGGTTTCTTGAGATGGAATCTGCTCCTGGCGAAGATGCTGTGAACATTGTTGGAATGACAATAAAGGATTTGGAATATTATATGAACTTAGTTGATCAGACAACAGCTAGGCTTAAGAGGATTGATAACCATTTTGAAAGAAGTTCTACTGTGGATAAAATGCTATCAAACTGCATTGCATGCTACAGAGAATTCTTTTTTTTTTTTTTTTTTTTTTGAGACGGAGTGTCCAGCTGTCACCCTGGGTAGAGTGCTGTGGCATCACAACTCACAGCAACCTCAAACTCTTGGGCTTAAGAGATTCTCTTGCCTCAGCCTCCCAAGTAGCTGGGACTACAGGCACCCACCATAGTGCCCAGCTATTTTGTTGTTGTTGTTGCAGTTGTCATTATTGTTTTAGCTGGCCTAGGCCAGGTCCAAACCCACCAGCCTCAGTGTATGTGGCCAGCAACCTATCCACTGAGCTACGGGTGCTGCCCTACAGAGAAATCTTTTTGTGAAAGGAAGAGTCAATAGATGTGGCAAACTTCATTGTGGTCTTATTTTAAGAAATTGCCACAGAGATCCCATCCGTCAGCAACCACCACCCTGATCAGTCAGCAGCCATCAACATTGAGGTAAGACTCTCCACCAGCAAAAATATTATGACTCTTGGGAGGCTTAAATGATTAGCATATTTTAGCAATAGGTTTAAATTAAGGTATACACATGTTTTTTAAAGACATAATGCTAGTCACACTTAATAGACTATAGTTTAGTACCAAAAAAGTCTGTGATACTCACTTTGTTGCAGTGATCTGGAACTATACCTGCAACTGGTATACCTGTATAATGTAGACATTAAAAATGTATACAGAGGTAAAGTGAAATAATATCAAGTATAAATAAAACCAACTTTAATATTTTTCAGGGGGAAAAATGAGAAAAGAACACTGTGGCACCATGGATAGCACATTGGACTTCTAGTGAAAAAGCAAAATGTGTAGGGCAGAACCTGTGGCTCAGTGGGTAGGGCGCTGGCCCCATATACTGAGGGTGGTGAGTTCAAACCTGGCCCCAGCCAAAATGCAACAAAAAATAGCCAAGTGTTGTGGCATATTCTCAGCTACTCGGGAGGCTGAGGCAAGAAATTCGCCTAAGCCCAAGAGTTGGAGGTTGCTGTGAGCTGTGATGCTCACCACATCCTACAGAGAGTGATTAAGTGAGACTCTGTCTCTACAGGAAAAAAGAAAAGCAGGGTGGCTCCTGTGGCTCAAAGGGGTAGGGCACGGGCCTCATATGCTGGAGGTGGTGGGTTCAAACCCAGCCCCAGCCAAAAACTGCACACAAAAAAGCAAAATATATAGTATATAGGAAAAGGTGAGATGACAGGGCTGGGTGCAGTGGCTGGGCCCAGTTACTCACGCCTGTTGCCTTTGCACTCTGGGAGGCTGAGACAGGTGGATCACCTGAGCTCAAGAGTTCTAGACCAGCCTGAGCAAGAGTGGGAGCCCCATCTCCACTAAAAATGAAAAATTGAGGCAAGAAGATCACTCAAACCCAAGAGTTTGAGGTTTCTGTGAGCTATGACCCCATAGCACTCTACTAAAGGCAACAAAGTGAGACTGTTTCAAAAAAAAAAAAATTGTAAAAAAAGTGAGATGATGAAACAAATCTGAATATATCAACAATCCCAATAAATGTGATTAGATAAAAATTACAGTTAAAATTCAGAGAGTATTGTAACAGAGAGAATGACCTAGGGATAAAAAAAGGTAAAATTGTTTCTGTCTCTCCAAAACCCTCTCACCCTTTTCTTTCTTTCCTTTTTCTTTTTTTTTTTTTTTTTTTTTGAGACAGAGTCTTAAGTTGTCACCCTGGGTAAAGTACTGTGGTGTCATAGCTCACATCAACCTCTAACTTAGGCTCAAGTGATCCTCTTGCCTCAGTTTTTCTATTTTTAGAAGAGACAGGGTCTTGCTTTTGCTCAGGCTGGTCTGGAACTTGTGAACTCAAGTAATCCATCTGCCTCAACCTCCCAGAGTGTTAGGATTACAGGCATGAGTCACCATGCCCAGCCAACCCTCTCACCCTTTTGGAAAGCTTAACTCTATATTCCTGCCTCAGGCCCATGGTTGAGAGGGGCAGGAAAATGTCTTTTGTTTCCTGTGCCAAAAGAGATAGCGCAAGAGAATTGTCAGGGCAGAGGTCCTGAGACTGTCTTAGCTGAAGAGAAAATAAATCCAGGGTAGAGGTCATAGATTGTTTCGGCCAGAGATGGGATGAATCCAGGCAGAGGCCACGTGATTGTTTTGGCCAAAAAAGGATTATGAGATTAACCTCTTTAAAAGCTCTGTGCTTCTGTTCAGAAGGAGGAATCTGGATTCTAAGATGACAGTCTGCCATTTTCCTTCTTTGTTGGCAAAGTAACAAATTTTTCTTTCCTTCTCCTCAAACCTCTTGTTCCTGTCTTTCTGATTTGGCCTTAGGTACAAGTGCCTGGTTTTTGGTAACATTATCAGATTGTTGTAAAAAAGAATTTCCAGGCAATCCAGATGTGGCCATGATGAAATAATGGGTATTAGACTTATTCTCCCACTAGAAGCAACAAAATTGGTAAAATATATGAAGCAACTATTTTTAGACATGAACAACAGAGTAATTAGTGGTGATCTTTGAGAAAATGGAAATACAAATGAAGTGAGCTCCATATTCAACACACTTGCCAAACCATGGTGCAGGGAGATGAAACCTAGGCGGAGCATGCAGATTTTGCTGAGCTGAGGAAGCCCAGCATCAGAGTTCCAAATTACTGTAGTGGCTGCAATTTTGAGGCAGAGTACAAGAACATTCTACAGAGAAAAGGAGCTCAACAAATAATGCAAAATGATTCCCTTAGTCTTTGGCTGAATGCACATGCACAGGAGAAAGTCCATAAGACCTGGCAGAAAACAGCTACTACTAACGGGTTGCGAGAACAGAGATCCCTGGTATGTCAGTGGGAGAGTGCAGTGAGACATTACAATTCTAACCAGGAATGTTGCAGGAAGACAAGGCCCAATGGAGAGAAAGAGCATCCAAACACCATATTTAAGAGGAAGAAGACTTTTATTCAGCTGGCAGAGCCAATAGCATAGAATTCAAAATGGCCCAGCTTTCGGACTTCCTTGGTCTTTCCCTTATCTCCAGTCAAAAAGTTCCAACCCCTGGGTACCTTTCTCATTGGTCAGTTTGAATCAAGCAGGAGAAGCTGTTCCAGCCCCCACAGAACTACAGGATTTCGCAGAAGTGGAAATTTCCAGGCCCCAGGAAGTTAAGTCTACATAAATTGCTAAGAGCTGAGTCACCATGGAGAGGACCCTGCAGGGTTATCCTTTGGGTCTCCTTGAGAAGATCTCTGTTCTCCTAGACCTCACCCTTTCTGGGTATCCTCTCTCAGAAAAAGCAGAGAGACTTTGATATATACCCTGGGCATCGAGTTTGCATCCCCAAACTTCAGTGCTTTAGAAATAGTCTATTTTATCTGTGGAATAAGGGAATTCTGCAGCAGCCCTAAAAAAATTAAAAAACAAACCTATGATAATTTATAGCTGATCCAAATTACTTCCAACAACAAAAAATAAACTTACAACATTTTTTTACAGGAAAATCATAAAACTCAGATGCTCTACAATGTAGTATACACAATGTATAACAATCAATAAAAATCACTAGACATGAGGACAAGGAGAATGTGATATACAACTGGAAGGGAACAGAAAAGAAACACATTTAGAGATGGCAGGGATTTTCAAAGGACCTTAAAATAGCTATTATAAATGTGTGAGCTCCTTGAAGACCAAAGCCACACCTTCTCCCAGGGAGGCAGTATGAGTGCAAGACTAAGAGTGTGAGCTCTTGTGTTGAGTATTTGCCTGGGTTCAAATCTCAGATATGCGATTTGTTAATCATGTAAAATTTGAAAAATTATTTAGTTTTTTGTTTTTTTTTAATTTAAGACAGAGTCTTACTCAGGGCCTAGGTAGAGTGCTGTCATAGTTCACAGCAACCTCAAACTTTTGGGCTCAAGTGATCCCCTTGACTCAGTCTCCTAAGTAGCTGGGACTACAGGCATGTGCCACCACACCCGGCTAATTTTTCTTTTCTTTCTTTCTTTTTTTTTTGAGACAGTCTCACTATGTCACCCTCAGTAGAGTGCCATGGTGTCACAGCTCATAGTAATAAGCAATTCTCTTTCCTCAGCCTCCCAAGTAGCTGGGACTACAGGCACTTGCCACAACACCCGGCTATTTTTTATTGCAGTTGTCGTTGTTTAGCTGGGCTGGGCCAGATTCAAACCTGTCAGCCTCAGCGGTGTATGTGGCTGGTGCCATAACCACTGTGCTACGTGTGCTGAGCCTCTATTTTTAGTAGAGACGGGGTCTAGCTCTTGCTCAGGCTGGTCTCGAACTCCTGCACTCAAACAATCCATCTGCCTCAGCCTCCCAGAGTGCTAGAATAACAGGGATGAGCCACCGGCCCGGCCTTAGATTGTTTCTTAACCTTAAATGGGAAAAAGAATGTCTACTTCACAGAGCTGACCTAGAATGAGTGAGATAATGTGTAAAGAACGCCTAACACAGAAGCAAGAGATCTGTAAATATCGTCCATTATTACTTATGTGACCTAGCGAAGGCTGGCTTAACATAGGTGGTCAATATTTTTAATGAAGAAAGGAACTAATGACTCTAAAGGATATTATCAATCCCAGTGGAGCTCACATCCGGTCTGAATGTCAGATACCAGCTGCGAGGTGTAGTGAGCACTATATTGTCAAACCCACTCAAGGCATCAAGCAATTGACCAAGTGAAGAAGGCAAAGAGTGACACCCATGGTCTAGTCTCTTGGGATGAGATGATAGCTGAGACACAAGTAAACTAAGTATTATGTTTCAGGGGCCACTTTAGGGTGAACAGAGAGTCCAAATAGTGCCTGATCCAGCTTGAAGCACTTGCTTTATCTACTGCTGTCTATTACAGATTAACTATGGGAACCTCTATTGCCACACCCTCCTGTTCAAACACAATTACATTTTAAAATAACATGACTTTAGGAAGAACTGTACAAAGTGCAGGTACCTGGCCTGTGGGTGGGAATTAGCAGGGTGTAGGCAGCAATGACAGTGGAATCAGAAACACTTTGTCTACCTGTTTATTTGAAAAACAATTATATCCAACTTCTAACCTGGAGAAGAGAAAGACAAAGAGCCTTCAGAGCTGGGTGTGGTGGTCTCTTTAAAAATCCCAAACTGATCACGTGGAATCTGACACTTTGATATTACAAACTCTGCCCCTGGTGGAACCTCTTTCAGCCAGGCTGAGGAAATGTCTGAAACATTTGTGTGAAGAGCCCTGGGAAAATAGGAAGGGGCCATCAGCTTTAAGCTTTGCCACTAGGGCCCTGTATGCTCCTGGGCATGTTGCTGATCTGGACCTCAGACATCAGATCAAGTAGGCCAGCATTTCCAAGGTGTCCCCAGGATGTTAACAGGTGTTACAGAAAAGTGGATTTTGTTAACCAATATTTCTCAGACTCTTGCATATGAACCACTGGTATTAGCTGAGATGACTTTAGGAGTTTGGGGATTAAAACTGAATTTTTTTTTTTTTTTTTTTTTTTTTTTTTGGAGACAGAGCCTCAAGCTATAGCCCTGGATAGAGTGCAGTAGCATCACAGCTCATAGCAACCTCTAACTCCTGGGCTTAAGCAATTCTCTTGCCTCAGCCTCCCGAGTAGCTGGGACTATAAGTGCCCACCACAATGCCCGGCTAATTTTTGGTTGTAGTTGTAATTGTTTGGCAGGCCTGGGCTGGATTCGAACCTGCCAGCTCTGGTGTATGTGGCTGGCGTCTTAGCCACTTGAGCTACAGGTGCCACCTAAAGTTGAATATTTTTTGTTCTAATAAATTTTGGCAAATGGTCTTCATTTTCCATTTATAGTAATGATATAAAATGTTCTGTTAGAATGTACCCTTAAAAGGTGAGTAGATTTAAAGAAAGAAGATTGAGTCTATAACAGTACAGGTTGCATGGGCAGTGCCTGTGGCTCAGTGGGTAGGGCACTGGCTCCCTATACCAAGGGTGGCAGATTTGAACCCGGCCCCAGCCAAACTGCAACAAAAAAAAGCTGGGCATTGTGGTGGGCACCTGTAGCCCTAGCTACTTGGGAGGCTGAGGCACGAAAATCACCTAAGCCCAGGAGTCAGAGGTTGCTGTGAGCTGTGATGCCACTGCACTCTACTGAGAACAACAAAGTGAAACTCTGTCTCAAAAAAACCCCCCAAAACTTCCCAAATCCCAAAACAGTACAGGTTGCAGATATGACCAAAGGCATGAAGGCAGCACGTAAATGGCTAAAGCAGTGGTTCTCAACCTTGCTAATGCTGCAAGCCTTTAATATAGTTCCGGTGGGTTGTGACCCACAGGTTGAGAACCACTGGGTTAAACTATAAGAAAACTTTTTTTTAAAATATGGTTCACAGGAGATGCGCTTTACTTTTACACAGGCTTGTAAAAAGAAAAATACATTGACACGTAAAAATATGGTACTTCAATATAAAACTTAAATAATTTTTTCCAAAAAGAATATAGGTTATTTATTTCAATAATTAAAGGTGATTCTAATGTATGTACTATATCATGTATACATTTAATTATATGTTTAAGGAGAAAACTTCTTTTAAAGCAAATTAAATTGGCTAATTTGTTGCAAGACTTCTCAGGGATTTTGTTTCGTTGATGAGCATTTTGTTCTTCAAGAAGGGATTTGGTATCATGAATTTCCTTAACTCATTTAACTGTGGAACTTTTTTTTTTTTTTAAAGTGGAAGAGCATCTCATTAGACTACAGTTCTGGAGATTACACTTCAGGAAATTCCTGTGAGAAGTGGCAAGGTATCTTTTAGAGCTAATTTTACAGTCTTGGTTCCTCCTCTTTCATATGCTTGATGGAAAGTCTTAGAAGGAATTACAGGAATGGATCTGGAAACGGCCATCTAAGCAGGTTTATATCATGGTAAAAAGCACATTAGCTCCTTAATACAATATGGTATCCTGGGTTGGATCTTTGAAGAGAAAAAGGACATGAGTGAAAAAAAAAATACTAGTGAAATATGGAGTTTAGTTAACAGTAGATAAAACAGTGATACATAGTTAATATCATTAATGGTAATGTACCAAGGTCGGTTTCTTAGTTTTAACAATGTACCATGATAATGTAAGGTGTTAATAAGAGGGGAAGCTGGGTGTAGGTGAGAGGCCTGTGGAACTCCCTGTACTGTCTTAGAAACCTTTCTGTAAATCTAAAACTACTGTACAGCTAAGATGTTTATTTTTAAAAAGGCACATTAGACCAAGGTTTGGTTTTCTGATTTTGCCACTTACTATGTAAGTCACTTTGACTGAGAGATTTAGCTTTTCTAATTTTTAGTTTGTTCATCAGGAAAATGTGAGTTACCATGGTTCTATTTCAATAGCTTGATGGAAAGACTAAATGATATCATGAAAACAAATTGCCTGGCACAATACCTGGCATGGAATAAGATCTTAATTTACATAACGGGTCAAGAGTGAGCCGGGACCAGAAATCTTGCAACTACTTGGCAAACCCCAGTGGAACTCTGTGGCAGGAGTGGAGGGAGTGATGGGGCCAATCGGCAAATTCACAAAGCCTGGTGACATCTGTCCCCTACTCACTTCTGTGCTTGGTGTCACAGTGCTAGCACGAATGAACAGGGCTAAGTTGAATTTGAAGGGGAAAAGTAGAGGAATCACACACAACTGCTCACCAAACCCATGCTGAGCCCCTCCCTTTGCATTTGCTGGTTCCAAATTTTGTCCAGTAGGGATGCCCTGGCAACAGTGAAAGGAAGAAGCATTTTTGTCCTCCTCAGTTACATTCAGTTCTGGTCACCCACCCTTCCAGTCACAGCCCAGCCTCTGTAACATTCCTCAACTTCCCCCTTGGGGCCAGAAATGGGAAAGCCCTCTAGATCAAGGAGCTGAGAGTATTCACCTGTCTGGGAATAGAAGCTTCAGTCATGTTATGGCCATAAAATCCTTAGCAGGGGCTGGTGGGCAAGGGAGATGGATTGAGAGAAGGAACGTGGTTAAGAGGGCTGTGGTTCTGTAACTCTGCTAACCCTCCCCAGAGACTGTGCCCAAGTAATAAATGGGTGGAGAAGAGAGAGAAGTAGCCACTTCCATGTGCAGACAGATACTGGCATTTATTGCAGGCTTATCTCAAAAGTCTGCCAGTTACTAGACTTCATAACAAACAGTTACTGGAGGGACAGAAGGAAAGTAAGACCTAAGAAAAACTGAAAGGGAGAAAAATATCAACAAAAAACCAATTTTATTGGTTGGTTGATTGATTGATTGATTGAGACAGAGTCTTACTTTGTCCCCCTCGTTAGAGTACATGGTGTCATACCTCACAGCAACCTCCAACTCTTGGACTCAAGTGATCCTCTTGCCTCAGCCTCTCAAGTACCTGGGACTACAAGCACCTGCCACAATGCCTGGCTATTTTTAGAGACAAGGTCTCTCTCTCTGGCTCAAGCTGGTCTCGACCCTGTGAGCTCAGGCAATCCACCCACCTTGGCCTCCCAGAGTGATAGGATTACAGGTGTGAGCCACAAAATATACTTTTTTTAAATTACAAACCTTCCAACTTTGATCAGAAATGCAGACTAGAATGAAATTCCAAGGAGGAAGACAATCTTTAGAGGTTTTAGGGAAGAAGAACAGAGACAGAAATAAGTTGGTACTCTCCAGGACAGGGAAGATTGAAGCAAGGGTGAGGACTGGATACACAGTTGGTGGATGATGGGGTGGAAGGGACTACTCCAGTCAGCTGTGTGACCCCTGCCTTTCACCAGGAAAGCCCCCGGGACCCCCTTCCAAAGCTTCCTTTAGGGCCGACATCAGGAAATCTTAATCTGGGATCTGTGAGCTCCTAGGAAGTCTGTGAATGGACTTTGGGGTTATGCCTGAGCCCTCTAAAATCGTATATATCGCTTTGAGTATGTGTAAATATGAGGAGACAAGGTCCATAGTTGAGTTTTTTTTTGAGACAAAGTCTCACTCTGTCGTGCTGGGCAGAGTGCCATGGTGTCATAGATTACAGCAACCTCAAACTCTTAGGAGTAACTAAATCTGAGACTGGATTTCCTCAATTGCAAAACATGAGTGATAAAACTTACCAAGATCATCTTGTCTCAGCCTCCTGAGTAGCTGGTAGTACAGACACTCACCACATGCCTGGCTAGTTTTTCTATTTTTATTTATTTATTTATTAATTTTTTGAGACAGAGTCTCATTATGTCACTCTCAGTAGAATGCCATGTGTCACAGCTCATAACAACCTCAAACTCTTGGGCTAAAGCGATTCTCTTGCTTCAGCCTCCCTAGTAGCTGGGACTACAGGTGCCTGCCACAATGCCTGGCTATTTTTGTTGTTATTGTGCCCTAAGCACTGGGCTACGGGCACTGAGCTGGTTTTTCTATTTTTAGTAGAGACAGCAGTCTTGCTCTTGCTCAGGCTGGTCTCTAACTCCTGAGCTCAGGCAATCCACCTGCCTTGGCTTCCCAGAGTGCTGAGATCACAGGTGTGAGCCACCATGCCCAGCCAGGGTCCACAGTATTAATCAAATACTCTCTCAGAGATCAGCCTAGGTGACACTTCCTCTGGAGAGCCTTCCTGGCTCTCAGGACTCCTCAGTATTTCCTCTGTCTTAGCAGTGATCACACTGTCTTCAATGGTTTGGTTATTCATCATTCTCCCTCACAAAACCACATTTGTTTTCCTTGATGTTGTATCCCTGGCTTGGTGTCTGGTATATAATAGCCACTCAGCATATATTTGTCAAATAAATGAACAAATGAATGAATGAACTTTTTAGAAAGAACGAACTCTGGAGTGCCAAGGCTCTAGGTTTTCCTTTTGGAGGAATTACCTGGTCCTCTGCCTTTCTCCTTGGCCGCTACTAACAAAGTAGAGTGGCAAAGATTAGAGCCAAAGCTGTAGAACTCCTTAACTGGCATAGTGTAATCAGACCTCAGCCACCAGATGACCAGTGACATTTGGGTTACACAGGCTGATCACCCAATCTCACTTATTTGTACGTTAGCCTTCTGTATACCCACCTCTCCTACATACACCATGCTCATAACTGTTACAAGCTTGTCACCCTCCCTCAGATCATTAGCTTAACCCTAACAGCTATCATTATCATTCATTGGGGCACTCACTCAAGTGCTTCTGACGTTACCCACTTTGCTCTTCACTGATGGAGTCAAGAAGGTAACCACTGCCTTTAAAAATATTATTCTTTAACCCAATTAATGTTATAACATAAACATGTCTTCCTTAAAATTATTCATGAATATACATTGTAAGGGTTCTAGGACATGCTATCATGTGAACACAGTCTTCTGTCCTCCAGTGTTCAAATATTCTACTGTTCCTCATGTGTCCAATATTTATATTGGTTACATTTTTTTCTTTTACCAAGAAAAAGAATGTAATAATGTAATAAACACCTTCCTTTTTTTTTTTTTTTTTGTCGAAGCAGGGTTCTACCCTATGCCCTGAGCAGAGTGCATTGACATCATAGCTCACTGCAACCTCAGACTCGGGCCTTAGACATCCTGCTACCTCCATCTCCAAAGCTGCTGGGTGGTGCCTGGCTGGGTTTTTCAATTTTTTTCGTGAGTCAGGGTCTCACTCTGACTCAGACAAGCCTTGAACTCCCGAGCTCAATCAATCCTCCTACCTCAGCCTCCCACAGTGCTGGGATTACAGGCGTGAGCCACGGCACCTGGCATGTAATGAACATCTTTATGCATAAATCCTCATCCACATTTTCCCCCCTGACAATAGATTTTCATAAATAGAACCACTGAGGTGAAAGGTATTAATATCTTTATCTTTCTGAAAAGGTATTGCCTTCCAGAGAACTTCTACCAATGGTTGTGAGACTACTCTTCTCATTGAACTCTCACCAATATTTAACATTATCATCTAAACAATACACTGGGGCAGTGCCTGTGACTCAGTGGGTAGGGTGCCAGCTCCATCTACTGAGGGTGGCATGTTTGAACCCAGCCTTGGCCAAACTGCAAAAAAGAAAAGAAAAATAGCCGGGCATTGTAGTGGGAACCTGTAGTCCCAGCTACTTGGGAGGCTGAGGCAAGACAATCGCCTAAGCCCAGGAGTTGGAGGTTGCTGTGAGCTATGATACCACAGCACTCTACCAAGGGCAATACAGTGAGACTGTATCTCTAAAAAAAGATATCTCTAAAAAAAAAACCCCCAAACAAAACAATACATTGTTTTAGTTTTCAAAAATTATTTTAGGGTGGCTCCCGTGGCTCAAAGGAGTAGGGTACTGGTCCCATATATCGAGGTGGCAGGTTTAAACCTGGCCCCGGCCAAAAACTGCAAAAAAAAAAAAAAAATTATTTTAAATTGTGGTAAAAACACATACAAAATAAAGTTTACCATCTTATCCATTTTTTAATAGTGTTACCTGTATTCACATTGTTGTTCAATAGATCTCCAGACACTTTTCATCTTGTAAATGTTAGTTGTTAGGTTTCATTGCTTTCATTTCTTCTTTAGGGACTTCAGTTTTTTTTTTTTTTTTTTTTTGCAGTTTTTGGCTGGGGTTGGGTTTGAACCTGCCACCTCTGGCATATGGGCTGGCACCCTACTCCTTTGAGCCACAGGCGCCACCCAGGACTTCAGTTTTATAAATGACTGTCCTTCATTTTCTAACTTATTTTCTTGTCTTCTTTCCCAGCTGGACTCCCGTCTCAAGTGGTTACTTTTCCATCTTTCTGTTCTCAAGTGTGGCAGCTGATGTGTTTCTCACACACCAATATGTCCAAGGAATCATGACCATGTTCCAGAATCCCACACGCTCCTTCATTCTGTCAGTCAATATTTTCTCCCATCCCCCATCAAAAATAGTCACTGTTCCAACTTCCATCCTCGTTAGCTTTGCTCTTTCTTGTTATTCATATGCATGAAATCAGACAGTAGTTACTATTTTGTGTGGCTTTCTTTCCTCAATAATATGTAGATTAAGCATATATACAGTAGTTGGCTTTATTTTATTGCTGACAACAAATATTCCCAGAGCACCTATTGCATGATGGGCTTTGTGACAATAATCTTCAACAAGGACTGTGGTTAATTCTGTGTTCTTTCTGATGTCCAGCATGAGTGTCATCCTATTCATAGGATAATATAAAACCAGAACAATGGGAACACATTTAAGTATCACCTCCACAGTCTTGCTGAAGCCAGACAAACAGCCACTAGAATGGTCCTTGGGACTGTGTAGAGACTGTCTTCAGTGGGGCATTTTGTAAAGCAATGGTTTTCGGTGTATCAGAATCACCTGGAGGGGGGGATCTGTCCATAGGCCCCTGTAGCTGGGCCTGGCAATTTGCATTTCTTTTTACTTTCTTTCTTTTTTTTTTTTAGATACATAGTCTCACTGTATCACCTTCAGTAGAGTGCCGTGGTGTCACTGCTCACAGCAACCTCAAATTCTTGTGCCTTAGCCTCCCAAGTAGCTGGGACTTATAGGCGCTCACCACACTGCCCAGCTATTTGTGTTGTTGCTGCAGTTGTTTAGCTGGCCTGGGCCAGGTTGGAACCTGCCACCCTTGGTGTATGTGGCTAGCGCCGTAACCACCGTGCTATAGGCACCAAGCCAGTCAATTTGCATTTCTAACAAGTTCCCTGAGGGTGCTGATGCTGATGGTCTAGGGATCACATGGTAAAAACCACAGCTTCAAGGTGCTGGGTTCACAGAAGTTGATGTGGTTCTGTTACCAGACCCCTTACCACCATCTTCATCAGTGGCAGCACACGCCTCCTGCACCCACTCTGGGAAGGCCTGAGGCTGGCTCAGGTAACTTCCACTGCCGGAGGCAGACACTTGGTTAGAGGTCTCTCAGGCATTTGTGCTTGGGATGGCTATCAAAGTTCTCTGGGTCCAGAGCTGGAGGAAGCTAGGCTGAGGAGAACAATGTTGTTACCTATGCAGTTTTTCTGTAATGTCATCTATATAGTCATCTCCAATATTATTAAGCATGGACATTTGGTCCAGCTTCTAGCTTCCAGAAGCCCTTGGTGACTACACCTGGCTCTAGGTCCAAGATATCCTTAGGGAGGCTGGGCCCCTGCTGTTAGGAGTGATGGGCAGTAGAAACTTCCCATGGCTTCAGATTCTGAAATTTCTCAGATCAGGCTGCTGAAGGATGATGTCTCAGAGAATCCAGTGGACTTCAGAGAAGTAGGAGTGTGTGCTAAGTAAGAGTGGGATGTCTCTATGGAATCACAGTGCTGCTCGCCCTAGGTCCCAGATCATTCTTTCTTCCTCTTGCCCCAAAGAACCTCCTCTTCAAGAAGTAATTCTCCTGGGGAAAAGACAGTCCCCTCAGGGTCGTTTCCAGGTTGTGGGACCCAGCTTCTTATTCTGGTCTTTATTTCCCAGATGGGAAGACTTCAGGACCTATTATTGTTTATGATGATATACGTAAACATATATGTATTTATTTTAATTTATTATTATTTTTTGGTGCTGTAGAGCAGATTTATTTCAGAGAGAGAGGGGGAGCTTCCACATAGTCACAGAAGGGGCCCCAAGAATGGGTTGCCAATGAAAGGTGGACAGTGCTGGGTATATATCCTGGTGTATATACCCCTCCCCAGACCCCGCAATGCGGTCTGTTTATTTTCAATCCACCTGATTATTGATTGTTTCTTTAATCCTTTGTCTAACTGGTTCTTGACCTTGTTAGGAAAGTCCAAAGGGAAGTCTCAAAATCAACCCAGAAGGCCTGAGCCAGCTACCCACACTCCCCCCACTCTTACAGGGAGACCCAACTGCTCTTGGGAAAGGGGGCACCAACTGCTCTGGCTGCTTCCTGCTGTTAGGGGTGTTGGGTGGCCAAATAGTTGGGTATTCCTCCAGAAGTAACATCTGTAAGGTGGGCTGCTCAGGGATAATTAGTGGGTCTGTCTAGGGGCCCCTGGGAGAAGTTTGCAGTTGCTTCTATGCTGGGTTCCATGTCAAGGATCATTTGTAACCAGATGGCATCATTTTACAATAGGTGCACTAGAAGAGACAAATTTGACAAGAAGATTTAGGACACAGACTGGTTGACAAAGAAGTAGCATTAGGTTTTGGGATGATACATGGAAGAAATGTAGAGAGGACCTTATGCCTCCAGGTCCTGTCTGACCTCCATGGTTATTCCCAGGGCAGCAAGGAGTGGAATTAGAATAGGGGCTCTTTTGGGCCTGACATGTGCCCTTATTGGGATGGGTAGAGGTTGATTAGGTGGGGCAATGTTAATATTAGGAGACAGTATAGGAGAGTACAGCTGCCATTCCAGTTGGTGGGTAGGCAAGAATATGCTTATTTCCACAAATAAAAAATAGGCCTTCTTGGGCAGTGCCTGTGGCTCAAAGGAGTAGGGCACCAGCCCCATATGCCTGAGGTGGCAGGTTCAAACCCAGCCCGGGCCAAAAACAACGAAAAAAACCCAAAAAAACAAAAACAAAAAAAAAACAGGCCTTCTTGAGTCAAGCATTAAAAGAGGTGGAAGAAATTGTTACTTCTTTGCAACCATGTTCATTGCTCCGGACTGAAAAAGAACCAGCGAGTGCTCCCCCAGAGAGAGGGGGGATCTGTCCACTGGTCTGCGGAGAACAGCTCAGCCTGTACCCAGGGGAAGGGTTCTTGAGAATTATGATTCAGGCAAGAAAGAGTGGAAATATTAATGAAGTTGGGGAGGGATCCTGAGAAGAAAATGGTTTGTAAAAACAATTCATTAGCATGAGATGACAGAGAATATACTGAGGCATCACAAAATTTTAAAGGGATTAAAGGAGATAGTAAAGTGAGGAAGAAAATAATTCTAGTCACTCCTGCCATGATGGAAGGGGCAGGACTTATTTACAACTTACTTGCGTTCACACGATGAGTTTACAATTTATGGCTTGGGGCTTGTTGGAGTTAAGTCCTTAAGGTAAGGTAACCAGACATCCGCTCTTGGTAGGACAGTCCCAATTTTTAACAATTTGTCCCACTGCCCTGCAGCATTTTTAAAAAGTCCCAATTTTTGGAAAGAATGTGGGACAAGCTAGGGAACAGCAGGAGAATGGGAAGGGAATATACCATTTTTGGCTGCTGAAAAGGTTAATGTAACTCCATTTGGTAATGAAAAGGTTAATGTAACTTCATTTGGAAATGAAAAGGCTAATATAAACTCCTGATTTTTAACAATTTGTCCCATGTCCTGTGGCGTTTTTAAAAAGTCCCGATTTTTGGACAGAATGCACGACAAGCTAGGGAACACAGGAGAACAGGAAGGGAATATATGGTTCTCAGCTGCCATGTGGCTATTTCACCAGGATATGAGTTTTATATTATTTTTGTTAATTTTATAATGTTAAACTTTAATAATAACAAATAATTGTTGAGAACTGATTATCAAGAACTGCTTATCGAAGTTCGCATTGTTGATCAGTTGTTAGAATTCGACCACCATTGTTTGGACTTAATGAACAATGGCATTTTTTGGCATTGGCAACCACGAAAACATTTTGTAACTGTCTCTCAGACAATAC